>CM046366.1:5637134-5665627 GCA_025413025.1 Ficus hispida | reverse complement strand
TTGTTCTTTTTTATAAGTGAAAACAATATGTTTATTACGATATGGGTAACTATAATTGATCAGAATAGCAGAAAATAAAAGGGGCAATGTTAAGCACTTGACATTATATGCATGAAGCTTTACATGACTGTACATGTGTGCATATATATATCTATATATATGTTAAAATTGGTGCTTGATATCTTATGTAGTGCTTCATATATTAGTTTAATTTCAATTAGTGTTCTTCACATTAATCATATCACACTCAACATGGGATTTGAGTTTTGAGTAGTCGCTACAGCGAAACCCCCCTCAAAAACTAATTGGATTGTGCTAGTGAAAGTGTCAAATGATGATAAGCACAATACGAGGTATATACACACACACACATATATAATAATATATATATATCTGTCGATGCATAAAACGGATCACATAATGTGTATGTTATATTAGTGAAATGCACATTATCACATTATTTTAAGGTGATATTTTTAAGTCATAGCTAGACAAATGGACTAGGTCAACTATGATTAATGTAAAAACATTGGATGTCCAAAAATCCGAAGTAACATGAAATATGATTTCGAAAAGGGAATTTCTAATATAAGACCTCCTATCTTATATTATAGTAGAAATTATTGTTTTAATTGTTGGATTAAATTTTTAATGCTTTATTTATGATTTGAACAGTTATGTGTGACAACATTTAAAATTTAAAAGTATACACTCATAAATCAAGCATTATAAAATTAATCAATTTTGAAAAGTAATTTCTATTGATAATGCATATAGGTGCACATTCGACATGGATTTGACTTTTTGATTCGGAACAGCAAACAATATCACTTTATTGGATTTATACTATTGAAAGTGCCAAATCAATGATGAAAGTAAAGCATAGAAATTCTTCTAATGCTTGTTATTCACCAACTTTGTGTTTTTTAACTCTATTTTTATTCCTATATATATAAAGCTATCTTCTCTTGCATTATTCTAAGACCATATCATACCGTAGTGGGTTATTACAATTAACAAAATAATCATGGCAAAACATAAGCTTATAATAAGTTGTGTTCTCTTTCCCTTAGTAGGCGTAGGCGTTTCCTCCGCCAGAGCTCACCTCAATTATGAGAATGACAGCCGCCGTCGCCGCCTTGGTTCCGCCCCATGTGTCCCATCTGTCCTTGTCATGGTATAAGAGGTGGTCACGAAGCACCGGGAGGACCCGGAGAAGGAGCTTCCGGTGGCCATGGAGAAGGAGCTGATGATGAATAACTTGTGCCACGCCGGGCCGGGGTAACTGTGTAAGCGAAGTTCTGCCTTGTGAAAGATCGGCATTTCTTCTCATGTGTGATCACAAGGTTTTGTACTCCTTTTTTTTTTTTTTTGGTACTTGTTGATAAGTACAACGTTTTGTACTTGTTCTCTAAGCGAAATATTATCCCAGGCTCATGTATCTAGTATCTACCATGGATATTTATGTTCGAAATATAATAGGTCAAGGGGCATGCTGTATTAACAGACATGCACAAAAATAATAAATGAACTAATTGTGTTTGTCAAAGTAATGGAATTCTCACCTTATGTTCATGTATACTTGTATATATGTATATATACATATGTAATATATTATATATATATATATATGGGCAGAGTCACAGGACAAAAAGTTGTGAATTGTGTTTTTAAATTTTATAGTTACGACTTATGAGAGAGAGTAAGGGAGTTTGTTATAACAATAACATCATAGCTAGGAGGCAGACCAAATCTCCCACTTGGTATTGTTCTCTTCTTCTTCTTCTTCTTCTTGAATAAATAGAACGAAATGTCGTCATAATACATGAGACTGTCTTTTTATCTTCCAAACGAAAGATTTGCCGTTTAAAATCATCAAATTACATGTCATATGGTTAGCAAGAGCGATATATATATATTTTTTAAATTCAGTTTATCAAGACAAATAAATTAAGATTTTTTTCCTTTTTTTTTTTTATGTCATTTTTCATAGCCAACGATACGCTCAATGCAAAGGAATCCGACATTTTGTTTTTCCAAGAAAACGACCTCATGTCATTCTAATCATACATCAACGACCATTTCAAGAAAACAGCAAGTTTATCGTTGGGTGGTAAAAGAGGACATGTCGTTTAATGATAATAAAACGCCATCATTAATTGTCTCGAATGGGAAAACGGCATGTACATAAGTAAAAGCTTTACCCATAAAGAATTGGTACCCACAAAATTAGGTAAATTATTCTATGTTGTTAGCTCCATAACATTTACATTGTTTATAGAATTGACAACTAGGTCTCGTCTTTTTTACTAATTATAAGGTCTAAATTAGGAACCATTTCCAAAGCAAAACCATGTTGAGGCACTCATATATCAACAATTAATTTGTTTCTAATTCAGATAGATTATTAAATACACACACACACACACACCACACACACACACACACACACACACGAAGCTGTATTTTTTTTTTCCTTTGTGGGCGTGCAATATAAAATTGTCCGGTCACTTTATAGCGTTAATGTGCAATTATAAACATTTTCTGTATAGTGGTGGAACTAGAATTTTTTTTAAGATAATGATTGTTTTTTATTTTATTTTTTATTATTATTTATTATTATTTATTTATTATCCTTTGGTACTGCACCCATGAAGATTAATATGCAAGTAACTAAAACTTGTCAGTTTTATAAATTGTTCGTTTTATGCATAAAAGAAAGTCATTATGTTAACGGAAATGAAAAGGATTGGCACTAGGTAAAACAAAAAAAGAAATATGTGTTCGATTTAATAATAAAATTGTCTTTTAATTTAGATTTAATTTTTGTAAATACGGGTTACATGAAAAAGATTTATCAGTAATATTGCAATTGAATTCTTTCCCTTTTCTTAAAAAAAAAAAAAAAAAACAGGTGCGTTAAAAATGTTTTATTACAAATGAAAAATATTAAGACTAAAATATTTGTCGAATGAAAAGTATGTCAATTTTAGTCATTATTTAAAAAAGACCTAAAATTTCACCCTTTTTTTGGAGAGAAAAATAATAATTTTTTCACTTTTTTTGAAGTAAGAAAAAAAAAATACTTTTGATAATAACAACTCTGAAAAAAAAAAAATACTAAATATCTATATGCTTCTGGATAGGATAATTTTGAACTTACAATTTACTTGCAGCAAAACTTTTTCTCAACTCAACAATGTCAAATTGGCCCTAAATAAGGTTAACTTAGCGATGGTTAAACAAACCAGCACAAAACTAACACTAGTTTTTCCTTAATCCTTGACCAAAAAAAAAAAAAAAAAAAAAACCTTTTTTACATCGGTGTATCATGAACTTATTGTATAGTTACACTTTACACTCCGAACTTTTATTTTTTAGAATTTGCATCATAAACTTGTAAATCTGTATCAATTTACCTCCCATCAATAACAATGTTGAGTTTTTGAAGGAATTTGATATGTCATTTATACATGAGTCTTTAATTAATAGAAGGAATAATCATTTTTATCTATTTTAAGTTTTTAACTAAAATTTATCAAGGTTAAAATCTTTAATTAAATTCTAACAACATATAAAACTTTAAATTAATATTGTTTTATTAAACATAAATTTAACGTAATATTGATTAAAAAAAGATCTTTTATGCTTTTAATTAACGACTTTTGTATAAGTCATGTGTTAATTTCCATCAAAACTCAATATTATTGTCAATAGGGAGTAGATTGCTACAGATTTGTAAGTTCAATGTGCAAATTGTTAAAAAAAAAAAAAAAAAATTGGGGCACATTTATTTATCAAGAATTAAAAAAATAGGAAATTAATTCCATGAATAAAAGAATTAAATTACATAGAATTAAACTCTAGAATTAGATTAAAGTGTTTACTAATTTATCAAGGAATCAAGTTATTTGAGGAATTAAATTCATATTATGCTGTTTACTTTTTATAAATTAGAAGGACTGAGAATAGAAATATTATGAAAAAAATATCCTCAAATGAAAAAAATAATTAAATAAGAATAAGGAAAATAATGATGGGTGGCCTTTTTTAATCACATAATCTAATGGATGATCCAAAATTTTTTTTATTTAGGAAAATGGCCGTTTGTCATTTTTTAGATTTGGTCAATCACTAATTGATTATTATGTGATCAATCACTAATTGACGATTTAAGAAAATTGATTAATCATATTGGAAAACATGGTCTTTTAACTAATTTTAAAAAACTTCAGTCATTTATTAAAAAAATTCTTAAAAAAAGGCTAATTTGCTATAAATTTCTAAGAATAAAGGTAAATTTGGTATATAAGTTAGTTAGTTCCTACTTTTTAGGAGAAATAATTTAATTACATAGGTTGTAGTAGATGGGAGACATGTTCTTCTTTATAAAGAACTTAATTTCCTGTTTTTAGGTTAGACTTACATTATTTAATTATCAAATAGAAAAGTAAATACTCAAATTTAAAATCAAGAATTTAAATCCCTTTTTACAATTTTGATTACTAATTAATAAATGTATATTGTAACTATATGATAAGTTTAAGATGGAGCAATGTAAAAAAAAAAAAAAAAGCAGAAGCTTTCTTGTTTTCTTTCAATGGTAAAAGCACATAGGATCCGTTTTGTGAGTAAGTTAGAGTTAGAAATTTTAAGTTCTAATAGAAAATTTGCGTTGACTTTTTAGAAAAGACAAAAACTTTTTCAGAAAAGATAAAAAATTTTTTTAGAAAAAACAAAAATTGAGATGAAAATTTTAATTTGAAATGATTTTCTAAACGAAACAATAGCTTGAATAAACCATGTCGGCAAACAACGACTGGGAAGTCGACACGTATACGGTCGGATCGTTACTGAACATCCTCACGTTTCCTTGTTAGATTAAAATTTAGAGGGGGGAAAAAAATTAGCGCTTATCGCCCTTATTTGTACTCTCTCTTGATGTTCTTTGTCTATAACTATAAATACGGCCGAGATCCCCCCTTTTTTCTTCGTTTCATCTCGATTCCAGAGGCGTGATCCGCAGAAAGATCAGATTTTCTCCTTTTCTTTCCTTTTCTTTATGGCACGTTTCAAGTAATTATCCATTATCATTATTTTTATTATTTCTAGTATTTTTTTTTTCCCTGAGTTACGTACTCTGTTTTGGTATATATGAGCAGTTCAGGGCTTTTCCGCTTCTTTAATATTGAAATTCATGATAAATTTGTAGGTGGATTGGGATTGAATTGAAACATGGAAAATAAGGATTATGAATATATTGATCCTGTTCAGTGCCAGTGGTTTCAAACTTGCAACCCTGAGGTTTTTTCTCATAAAAAGCCTTCATATCTATATTTGAAAAAAGCCATTGCTTCGGAGGTACCTATAACTTTTTATTTTTATTTTTATTATTATTTTCTAAAAGATAATCCCAAATTAATTTAATGTCTCAAATTCTTTAACTTGTTAATTTTTTTTTTTTTTTAGGGTTTTGATGTTGATGTTCCTCCTAAGGCAAACTTGTGCGGTCTAATTCACCCCACATCCACATCATGTGAGCGTGTCGTTGCTGCAGCCAATTTTGGTATTCAAGAATTTAACAGACTTAAGGTGATATATAAGTGTGTGTGACAAAATTTTTATTTTCTTTAATCTTTGTCATTGGTTTTTGGGGGGACAATAGTTTGGATTTCTGACTGAAAAAGAATAATCTTCTATGGAGTTTCGCGTTAATCTATCATATATCCATATATATATATATATATATGTATGTATGTATAGATGGATAGACTTACATATGTATATATTAATTGTTAAATTTTGTTTTGAATGTTATACAATACAGGGAGCTGAACTAAAGCTTCATGAAATTGTAAGAGTGAACACAATCTTAGTGTCAGGTGTTCTGTACTATCTGACATTGGAGTGCTGGGACGGTCGCTTCTATGAAGCTAAGATCTACATACCCTTTACGGATGATGAAGACCGTAGCTTGGAAGTCTTTAGGCCTGCAAAGTTCTACACAAGGTAACTCGGTTCTTTTGGGTTTTATTGTATGTGTTAACTGATTTATATATATATATATATATATATATATATATTTGTAAGTGATGTAGATTCTTAGCCGCACTTGATTGTTCTTTGTACATTTTCCTTGATTTTTATGTGAATCTGTGTATCCGACTCTTTTGTGTGGGAATATAGTTTATACATGCAGAGTGGGATTGTTGAGTGTATGTTTTTTTTTATCAAGATTGTTCTTAATTTCACCTTTTTCCTTCCTTATGTAATTATGTTCTAAAAAAAAAAACCTTAAATTTCTATGAAATTATATTGATTTGATATTTTCATAGCTTACTCTAATGTTGGACATTTTTGATTCAATAGCTCTGTATTATGTGAGTAAAAGTAGGTAACCTAGTTGTTTTTGCTTGTTTATATGAAAGCAGCAGCGGCGGCGGCGGCAGCCGTAGCACCAGCAGCAGCAGTAGCAAAAACGAGGACTCTGAACCTCCTCACGTTTCCTTTTTAGATTAAAATTTAGGGAATATTTAAAAATAATAATAATATTAAAAAACAAAAAAACCCTTTCAAAAAAAAAAAAAAAAAGCAGCCCTAATTGCAGCTCTTTCTTGATGTTCTCTCTCTAAAAACTATAAATCCGGCCCGGACACCCCTTTTTTCTTCGTTTCATCCCGATTCGAGAGGCTTAATCCGATCAGATTTCTTCTTTTCTCTCCTTTTCTCGCTGGTACGTTTCAAGTAATTTTCAATTATCATTATATTTATTATTTCTAGTTACGAACTCTATTTTTATATATATATACATATATATATATATATTTGTTATGTTTATATGTGTGTGGGCGATTGTATCAATTATGAGCAGTTCAGGGCTTTTCCGCTTCGTTAATATTGAAATTCATGATAAATTTGTAGGTGGATTGGAATTGAATTAAAACATGGAAAAGAAGGATTATGAATATATTGATCCTGTTCAGTTCCAGTGGTTTCAAACTTGCAACCCTGAGGTTTTTTCTCATAAAAAGCCTTTATATATATATTTGAAAAAAGCCATTGCTTCGGAGGTACCTATTAACTTTTTATTTTAATTATTTTTTCTAAAAGACTTGTTCCACTCTCCACCCAACACCACCACAAACCCCCCCCCCCCCCCCCCCCCCCAAAAAAAGAATTTAATTTAATGTTGATTTTTTTAAGGGTTTTGATGTTGATGTTCCTCCTAAGGCAACCTTGTGCGGTCTAATTCACCCCTCATCCACATCGTGTGAGCGTGTCGTTGCTGCAGCCAATTTTGGTATTCAAGAATTTAACAGACTTAAGGTGATATATAAGTGATGGTGGACAATAGTTTGGATTTCTCACTGAAAAAGAATAATCTTTCTATGAAGTTTGGCGTTAATCTATCATATATCCATATATATATATATATATATATATGTATCTATTGATGAATAGACCTACATATATTTATTAATTGTTAAATTTTGTTTTGAATGTTATACAATACAGGGAGCTGAACTAAAGCTTCGTGAAATTGTAAGAGTGAACACAATCTTAGTGTCAGGTGTTCTGTACTATCTGACATTGGAGTGCTGGGACGGTCGCTTCTATGAAGCTAAGGTCTACATTCCCTTTACGGATGAGGAAGACCGTAGCTTGGAAGTCTTTAGGCCTGCAAAGTTCTATACAAGGTAACTCGGTTCTTTTGGGTTTTATTGTATATGTGTTAACTGATATATATATATATATATGTATGTATATATTTATAAGTGATGTAGATTCTTACCCTCACTTGATTGTTCTTTGTACATTTTCCTTGATTTTTATGTGAATCTGTGTATCCGACTCTTTTGTGTGGGAATATTGTTTATAAATGCAGAGTGGGATTGTTGAGTGTATGTTTTTTTTTTTTTTTTTTTTTTTTATCAAGATTGTTCTTAATTTCATCTTTTTCCTTCCTTATGTAATTATGTTCTAAAAATAATAATAATAATAAAAAAAACGAGGTAACCTAGTTGTTTTTGCTTGTTTATATGAAAGCGGCGGCGGCCGTAGCACCAGCAGCAGCAGTAGCAAAAACGAGGACTCGAGTGAAGATGGTGATGCTAAATAGAGCACACGACACTCCGTTCTGAAAGCTTCAGCCGTGAAGAAGTTGTACCGCAGGCTTTAGTAGATGACTTTGGTAGTTGTTAATCTTTGAAGAAAAATGCCTTTTTTTCTTCTTCATTATCTTGGTCTTACCGCTATTTTGTGTTTCAGGCTACAAGATTACCTTAAGTCTGTTAAATTCTTGAATACCAAAATTGGCTGCAGCAACGACACGCTCACACGATGTGGATGAGGGGTGAATTAGACCGCACAAGGTTGCCTTAGGAGGAACATCAACATCAAAACCCTTAAAAAAAATAAAATAAAATAAAATAAAGAATTTGAGACATTAAATTAAATTCTTTTTTTTGGGGGGGGGGGGGGGGGGTTTGTGGTGGTGTTGGGTGGAGAGTGGAACAAGTCTTTTAGAAAAAATAATTTAAATAAAAATTTAATAGGTTAACAGACTTAAGGTGATATAAAAAATTTAACAATTAATAAATATATGTAGGTCTATTCATCAATACATACATATATATATATATATATGGATGTATGATAGATTAACGCCAAACTTCATAGAAAGATTATTCTTTTTCAGTGAGAAATCCAAACTATTGTCCCTCCATTCTGAAAGCTTCAGCCGTGAAGAACTTGTACCGCAGGCTTTAGCAGATGACTTTGGTAGTTGTTAATCTTTGAAGAAAAATGCATTTTTTTCTTCTTCATTATCTTGTCATGGCGATCGTACCGTTATTCTAGATTCTAGGCCTATTCTAGATTTTGTGTTTCAGGCTACAAGATTACACAAGCTATAGAACGGTTCTTTTCTGTCATGCGAATTGCGATATGTGTAGTTGTGCGGCTTGGAAATTATGGTTTTGGTTTAGAAATTGGTGCCTTAGAGGCATTGAGCTAATTAGTTTGTTATATTCAGCTTTGTTATATTCAGCTTTTGTTTCAAGTGTTTTCCTGTCAAAATTTTATATGCTTTAGCAGGTTCTTTAAATTACTGATGCACATGGGCTCGTTAATTGTCAAATTGGGGGTTTTAGTCAACAGAATCATCAAGAACAAAAGTAACATGGTAGGATAAAAGTGTGCAATGTTTGTTTGGGATGTTATTAATATAGTTTTGTGCAAGTTGCATTGCTATTTTTAAGACGCGTATTTTCCGAGATTAAGGACATCATGTTGCGCGCTGGATCCATGCATAATTTGTTGCGATCATGTTGCAACTTGCAAGAGAATCATGCACTAAAACTCTAACATCAAATTAATCTTATTTATCGCCTGATTCTCTCTAATTGCACTTGCACTAAAATTCAACATCAAATTAATCTTATTTATTGCCTGATTCTCTCTAATTGTACAACCTCATTAATATTACTTGCCTGGACAACTAGATATTTGCTAAAATGATAACCTTAAAAGTTAAAATTAGCAAAATAGCCTTATTTCATTTTAATAAAAGAATGACTGTAGTCGTTTGTGGTCATTTTGTTAATAAAATATGTTGATAACTTTTAAGAAAGTAGTTAAGTCATTCTGCAAATTACTTCTCCCGAGATCAATTTTCTTTTAAACTATAAAATTTGCTTGATTTTCTGTGGCTTCTTTAGTTGAACCTTTTTTTTTATTTTTTTTTAAATCACCTTGTTGAAAAATGAACTTATAAGTGAATAAAAGGTTCTCTGATGTTTGTTTTCTTGGAATTAAATAATTGTTTTTTGCTGCTGAGAAGGAATTTGAACAATTCTAGTGCTAATTAAGAAGCCTTGGGCAAAAGTAGAGAGCAAAAACATGGTGGACTTACAGGTCTAGATTAATGGAATTGGAAAAGGAAGGAAGAAAAATGAGATAATTTAGTCCGTCTCATATAATACGAGGAATGAATGAAAAAAGGAAGATGTCATTCTAGACATTCCCTTAATTTATATTAATTTCTTGTTATAGACAATGAGTGTCAAATTTACTTTGGGTGGTAAGGATTATGTGAGGTAAGGTGTATGATAAGTATGGTAAACCATTAATGTTTTAACTATTCAATTAAATCTCAATTACCTAAAAAAGGGATTTACCGGTTTCTACCACAAACTCACCCATAATAAAAAGCCAAAAAGCTCTTTCAAAAAAAAAAAAGAAAAAGAAAAAATAGCCCTAATTCCAACTATTTCTTGATGATCTCTCTCAAAAACTATAAATACGGCCCGGACACCCCTTTTTTCTTCGTTTCATCCCGATTCGAGAGGCTTAATCCGATCAGATTTCTCCTTTTCTTTCTGGTACGTTTCAAGTAATTTTCAATTATCATTATATTTATTATTTCTAGTTACGAACTCTGTATATATATATATATATATATATATATATATATACACGCACACATATTTGTTATGTTTATATGTGTGTGGGTGATTGTATCAATTATGAGCTGTTCAGGGTTTTCCGCTTCGTTAATGTTGAAGTTCATGATAAATTTGTAGGTGGATTGGGATTGAATTAAAATATGGAAAAGAAGGATTATGAATATATTGATCCTGTTCAATGCCAGTGGTTTCAAACTTGCGACCCTGAGGTTTTTTCTCATAAAAAGCCTTTATATCTATATTTGAAAAAAGCCATTGCTTCGGAGGCTTTTTATTTTTATTATTATTATTTTCGTAAAAGACTTGTTTTTTTTTTCCCTTCAAATTTAATTAAATGTCTCAAATTCTTTAACTTGTTAAATTTTTTTTTTTCAGGGTTTTGATGTTGATGTTCCTCCTAAGGCAACCTTGTGCGGTCTAGTTCGACCCCAATCCACATCGTCTGACTATGTCGTTGCTGCAGCCAATTTTGGTATTCAAGAATTTAACAGACTTAAGGTGATATATAAGTGTGTGTGACAAAAAAATTTTTTCTTTAATCTTTGTCATTGGCTTTTGGGGGACAATAGTTTGGATTTCTCACTGAAAAAGAATAATCTTCTATGGAGTTTCGCGTTAATCTATCATACATCCATATATTTATATATGTGTGTGTGTATAGTTGGATAGACTTACATATATATATTAATTGTTAAATTTTGTTTTGAATGTTATACAATACAGGGAGCTGAACTAAAGCTACGTGAAATTGTAAGAGTGAACACAATTTTAGTGTCAGGAATTCTGCACTATCTGACATTGGAGTGCTGGGACGGTCGCTTCTATGAAGCTAAGGTCTACATACCCTTTACGGATGATGAAGACCGTAGCTTGGAAGTCTTTAGGCCTGCAAAGTTCTACACAGGGTAACTCGGTTCTTTTGGGTTTTATTGTATATATGTTAACTGATATATATATATATATATAGATATATGTTTATAAGTGATGTAGATTCTTACCCGCACTTGATTGTTCTTTGTACATTTTCCTTGATATTTATGTGAATCTTTGCATCCGACTCTTTTGTGTGGGAATATTGTTTATACATGCAGAGTGGGATTGCTGAGTGTATGTTTTTATCAGGATTGTTCTTAATTTAGCTTCTTAAAAAGCTGTTATAAAGGGGAGCTTTGTTGTCCTCAAATTAAAATCTTTTTCCTTATGGTAGTAGTTATATATCTTATTTATAGGATTGCGGAAGTCAAAACTGTTCTAAATGCTTGCTGAAGTAGTTATATTTAGTTGTTTGCTTGGTTGGACCATCAGTGGCGGCCGGTAGTCTTATTGGTTTAATTGTGAATCTCATCTTTTTCTTCCTTACGGAATTATGTTCTTAAAAAAATGCTTTAATCCTTATGTATGAGAAGAACCTAAAGAAAATCGGTGATTTTGATATTCTCATAGCTTACTCTGAAGTTCTCTATATTCTCCGAGTAAAGTAGGTTACTGAGTTTTTTCATTAATTTATATAAACAGCAGCGGCAGCAGCGGCAGCAGCGGCAGCAGCAGCCGTAGCAAAAGCGAGGACACGAGTGAAGATGGCGATGCTAAATAGAGCACATGACTCCCTTCTGAAAGCTTCAGCCGTACGTGAAGAACTGGATCCGTAGGCTTTAGTAGATGACTTAGGTTGTTTTTAATATTTGAAGAAAAAAATGCCTTTTTGTCTTCCTTCAGTATCTTGACTTGGTGATTGTCGTGAATTTGGTGATCCTTCATTTTTTTTTTTTCCCTCTAGTTTACTTCTTTAAATTCCTTACATTTCTCCCAAGGCCTATATGGCACTTTAATCCTCCTTGTCTTGTATCGTAAACAACCGTGTTACGATGATCCTTTCTTCGAGGTTGATCTCCAACCCTTGCTTTTGAGGTTGTTCTACTTACAATGACTTAACTTTTTAGTCTTTTGTACTCAGTAAAGACGATGTATGTCGCGGAAATTATTACTATAGTGTTATCATTTGTTTTCTTGATTTCTTATGCCTCTGGTTATTGTTTTAATGCTCATTCATGTTACATATTCTCTTGACTGCAGTTTCACTGTTTTGTTTTCACTTTGTTCTTTTTTATGTTTTTTTGGATGCTGGGTTGGTAAATTAGGTGATTCATGTCTTGAAAAATTGCATAATTTATAGTAAATAAATGTATAAAAATGTTGAAAAGTGTTTGGGCTTGCTTCAAGTCCCATAATATTCTCTCCCTACGGAGGGGTGAGAAGTGGGAGCAAATAGGGAAGGAAGATAGACATTTGTCAAGGAAAGCGAGTTATTGTTCTGATCGGCTACTTGCAAGTTTCCAAAAATAAAAGATGCTTTACCAAATCCTTAGCAAAATTGCTACTGCCCAAATTTTGTGTGGATTTGTGGTTTACTAGATGATATGCCACATATAAACCTCTCCTAAAAATTGCATCAAGTGGCTGAACTAGAATGCTGGCCACGCTCAAATTCCAATTACCAATTCCCATGCTCTTGATGAACAAAGATTGCCAATTGTGAAAAAAAAAAAAAAAAAAAAAAAAAAAGGTGAGACAAAAACAAAAAGTTTTAATATCCATTTTTTCCCCCTAAAAAAAATCGGATTTACATCAATAACTTGTCTCGAGGTTGAAGGCATAAAGGCAAACATTTCTATTTCCTTTCAAAGGGTGGTCTTATTTTCTTGTACTTCTAAATACAGAGCAAAGAAAAAAGAAAATTCAAGGGGAAATCAATTGGTTTATATTAGGTGAATGGAAAATTGTTTTGCTAGAGTAAGGAGAAGAACTCACTAGAAAAGGTAGGGCAAGTTGTAGCATCCAGAAGTAGCTTGACATGCATCTGTCTTCAAAATCCAACATCAAATTAATCTTTATTGCCTGATTCTATGTAGAATTGTACAACCTCATCAATATTACATGCTCGAAGAACAATTTCTCTATTAAACTTTAAAATTTGCTTGATTTTCTTTGGCTTCTTTTGGAGGCTTCTATTTAGTGTTTACACATCTATTAAGTGGTGCTATGAAAAACAATTCATTTCACTTTCTAGAGTATTTACTATACTTAAATAGTAATATTGCCAATGTAGCCACTAAAATGTACTTTTACATAATTAAAAATCATAATAGAATCATGCAACAAAGATTAATTGTTTAATCGAAAGAAGCCGCAGAAAATCACAGAAGGAATGCCCAATGGAGCCAAGGTTAATTTAGGGCTAGTTTGATAATGCCATACTGTGGAAAATTTTTGCTGTTATTATCTTGTCAGTCCAAAGTTATTATACCCAGAAGGAGGTAGGTGGTATATTTGTATACATTAAGATCAATGTGATGTAACATAATATAGTATAAAGGGTGTGCATGACGTGACTTGTAATTTTAAAAAAACAGTAAGTTTTATGATTGTAAATATAACATAACAGTAATTTTACACCAATTACTAAATTAAAAAAAAAGTAGTTTTTTTTTTCCTGCAATAGAGTTAATGCTCGTCGGCGACCTGGAGTTTTTCCTCGATTGTGACGAGGAGTTAACCACAGGTGTTAATGGTAATTAAACAGGGACTTGGCAGCTAAAAGGTCAACTAGGAGATTTTACAAGATCAAAAAGCAATTAAAAAAAAAAAGATAAATATAATTTATTTTTTATTTTCTTATAATTTATATTCAAGGGCATATAAATAAGAATGAAACTTGATTAAGCCTAATTGTTATTCGACACTCATATAGCTTTCTCTGTAATTTTCTATGCATAGTGAAAAGTCTCTCAACACCAAAGAGAGCAGAGTCTTGATCACATTGAAAATAAACCTTCATACAATAATCCCCGTGTTCTTTATTTTCTACAAGTTATTCTAATAGGCAGGTAATTGGATTAAAATGTTTTTATTACACCCATCTAATAGGTAAGTGAACACTAGAATATTTTTTATTATATTTCTTTACAGTTTAGTAAATACATATTTAGTACCATTTCATTTTGTCTTTTATCTTTGTTTGTTTTGCCTTTAAGGTAGGATTCTAAATTTCTTTATTTATATTTTAATTTTTCTTTTTATAGTAATAAATTTGAGAGGGGAAATTTTTTCTCCCCCGAACTTATTTAAAAAAATATATACATTTAGTATTACATGTCATCACTCTTGTGTTACAAGTGTTGTTTTACAAACATATATGTAAGAGTAATTAGTCAAAATAGTCCATAAATTCTTAGAAAGTGACAATTCGACCATCCCTGAACTCTTAAAATATGTTGATAATCATGGTCATTTCTACCCATTCGTGTTATGTTTTTAATAGAATGAGTTATGTAAAAGACATGTGATCTAATATGAGGGGATATTTTATCATAATTAAAAAAACTCTTAAAAAAAAAAAAGCAAGCAACGAACTGCTTTCAAAAACCCCCTAAACTTTTTTCAATCAAACCCTAACATTTTTTTTTAGATTGGAGTTGGTGAACCAATCAAATCACTAGTTTTTTTTTTTTTTTTTTTTTTTTTTTTTGCTGCATGCGTCTTGGTTACATAAGAAGCATTTTGAGTCTTTTTAACCTCAAAATGACCTCATTTGATGAGTTACGTGCAATTTTCTTGTGAAAAACTTTAACACAATTTGACAGAAGGACTTTAATTGTCATACACTATAAGAGTTTGATTGGGGGGTTTTTTTTTAATATCAAAATTAAAAAAATGGGTATCAAATTATTACTTTATAAAGTGTTCAAAAATAATTTTGACCAATTACTCTATATGTGAACACATTAAAGCCTAAAGAAGAAAACCAATTTCTTGTAGTACATTGTTATTTTTAGAAAAAAAAAATTATATATATATATATATATATGTGTGTGTGTGTGTGTGTGTGAAGTATCTCAGCTAATGGGAAAGACGTTGGCACATTAAAGCATAGCTCTGATTAGACCATTAACATAACTTTTTTTTCCCCCAACTCAACTGATTTCATCTTTTTTTTTTCCTCTTTTTTTTCCCCCCTAAGAAACACTTTTCATTCCCCCACTCTTATATTTTAACATGATTATTGCTCTTCAAAAAAGGCAGTTTTAACATTTTATTCCGTATCTTGTAACTATTAACTTATTTACATGTAATTTTTTATATAAATATTGTAATATGAATTATTTAAAAACTATAAATATAAAAGATAAATATGAACGAAAAATATTATATTAAATCAACTATTTTAACAATAATGTACCAAAAAAAGTTATAATTATCATTTTGTACGGTACGGCACAAGAGAGCTCATGTAAAATAATTGATTTGTGTCTAGCTAACTAGTCTCAAAATAAAAATATAAAAAATAAAAAATAAAGTCATGGCTTAAATATTATGGAAGGCCAAGGAGAAAGGCCAAGTCATAAGCACCACTGGCAATGATAACATGGTGGTGAAGAGATATATCTACAGCCTATATCTCTATGAAATCAAAGGGGGTTCGAATAATATATCACACATTAGATAATTCAAATTAGTAATGAAATAAGTAACCAATTCATATTACTTTAGATAATTCAAATTAAGTCTTAAACAAGTGAGACTAACGTGATTTACTTTTTCTTTAAGAAAACAACGTATTAGAAGAGCAGAAAATAAAAGGGACAATATTGTTGATGAGCCCTTGACATCACTCTCCTCTACGTGATGGGATATTAACTTGTTGACAAAACCATTTCCGAACTCATTTATAGAACATGTTTATGATTCATTTTAACCAGAAAAAATATAGATGAATAATTTTTTTCTTTCAGAAAACAATATATTATTGTTCTTTTTATAAGTGAAAACAATATGTTATTACGATATGGGTAACTATAATTGATCAGAATAGCAGAAAATAAAAGGGGCAATGTTAAGCACTTGACATTATATGCATGAAGCTTTTACATGACTGTACATGTGTGCATATATATATATATATATATATGTTAAAATTGGTGCTTGATATCTTATGTAGTGCTTCATATATTAGTTCTAATTTCATTAGTGTTCTTCACATTAATCATATCACACTCAACATGGGATTTGAGTTTTGAGTAGTCGCTACAGCGAAACCCCCCTCAAAAACTAATTGGATTGTGCTAGTGAAAGTGTCAAATGATGATAAGCACAATACGAGGTATATACACACACACATATATATATAAATATATATATATCTGTCGATGCATAAAACGGATCACATAATGTGTATGTTATATTAGTGAAATGCACATTATCACATTATTTTAAGGTGATATTTTTAAGTCATAGCTAGACAAATGGACTAGGTCAACTATGATACCTAATGTAAAAACATTGGATGTCCCAAAAACCCGAAGTAACATGAAAATATGATTTCGAAAAGGGAATTTCTAATATAAGACCTCCTATCTTATATTATAGTAGAAATTATTGTTTTAATTGTTGGATTAAATTTTTAATGCTTTATTTATGATTTGAACAGTTATGTGTGACAACATTTAAAATTTAAAAGTATACACTCATAAATCAAGCATTATAAAATTAATCAATTTTGAAAAGTAATTTCTATTGATAATGCATATAGGTGCACATTCGACATGGGATTTGACTTTTTGATTCGGAACAGCAAAACAATATCACTTTATTGGATTTATACTATTGAAAGTGCCAAATCAATGATGAAAGTAAAGCATAGAAATTCTTCTAATGCTTGTTATTCACCAACTTTGTGTTTTTTAACTCTATTTTTATTCCTATATATATAAAGCTATCTTCTCTTGCATTATTCTAAGACCATATCATACCGTAGTGGGTTATTACAAATTAAACAAAATAATCCCATGGCAAAACATAAGCTTATAATAAGTTGTGTTCTCTTTCCCTTAGTAGGCGTAGGCGTTTCCTCCGCCGCCAGAGCTCACCTCAATTATGAGAATGACACACCGCCGCCGTCGCCGCCTTGGTTCCGCCCCATGTGCCCCATCTGTCCTTGTCATGGTATAAGAGGTGGTCACGAAGCCCCGGGAGGACCCGGAGAAGGAGCTTCCGGTGGCCATGGAGAAGGAGCTGATGGTGGAGCAACTTGTACCCACGCCGGGCCCGGGGTAACTGTGTAAGCAAAGTTCTGCCTTGTGAAAGATCGGCATTTCTCATGTGTGATCACAAGGTTTTGTACTTCTTTTTTTTTTTTTTTTTTTGGTACTTGTTGATAAGTACAACGTTTTGTACTTGTTCTCTAAGCGAAATATTATCCCGGGCTCATGTATCTAGTATCTACCATGGAAATTTATGTTCGAAATATAATAGGTCAAGGGGCATGCTGTATTAACAGACATGCACAAAAATAAATAAATGAACCAATTGTGTTGTCAAAGTAATGGAATTCTCACCTTATGTTCATGTATACTTGTATATATGTATATATACATATGTAATAAATATATATATATATATATGGGCAGAATCACAGGACAAAAAGTTGTGAATTGTGTTTTTAAATTTTATAGTTACGACTTATGAGAGAGAGTAAGGGAGTTTGTTATAACAATAACATCATAGCTAGGAGGCAGACCAAATCTCCCACTTGGTAATGTTCTCTTCTTCTTCTTCTTCTTCTTGAATAAATAGAACGAGATGTCGTCATAATACATGAGACTGTCTTTTTATCTTCCAAACGAAAGATTTGCCGTTTAAAATCATCAAATTACATGTCATATGGTTAGCAAGAGCGATATATATATATATATATATTTTTAAATTCAGTTTATCAAGACATAAATTAAGATTTTTTTCCTTTTTTTTTTAATGTCATTTTTCATAGCCAACGATACGCTCAATGCAAAGGAATCCACATTTTGTTTTCCAAGAAAACGACCTCATGTCATTCTAATACATCAACGACCATTTCAAGAAAACAGCAAGTTTATCGTTGGGTGGTAAAAGAGGACATGTCGTTTGATGATAATAAAACGCCATCATTGTCTCGAATGGGAAAACGGCATGTACATAATTAAAAGCTTTACCCCCATAAAGATATTGGTACCCACAAAATTAGGTAAATTATTCTATGTTGTTAGCTCCATAACATTTACATTGTTAAACTATAGAATTGACAACTTGGTGTCGTCTTTTTTTACTAATTATAAGGTCTAAATTAGGAACCATTTCCAAAGCAAAACCATGTTGAGGCACTCATATATCAACAATTAATTTGTTTCTAATTCAGAGAGATTATTCAATATATATATATATATATATATATACGAAGCTGTAAATTTTTTTTTTCTTTGTGAGCGTGCAATATAAAATTGTCCGGTCACTTTATAGCGTTAATGTGCAATTATGAACATTTTTTCTGTATAGTGGTGGAACCAGAATTTTTTTTTAAGATAATGATTTTTTAAAAATTTTTTATTATTTTTCATTATCCTTTTGTACTGCACCCATGAAGATTAATAATGCAAGTAACTTAAAACTTGGCAGTCTTTATAATTGTTCGTTTTATGCATAAAAGAAAGTCATTAATTATGTTAACGGAAATGAAAAGGATTGGCACTAGGAAAAACAAAAAAAGAAATATGGGTTCGATTTAATTATAAAATTGTCTTTTAATTTAGATTTAATTTTTGTAAATACGGGTTACATGAAAAAGATTTATCAGTAATATTGCAATTGAATTCTTTCCCTTTTCTTTAAAAAAAAAAAAAAAAAAAAAAAAAAAAAAAAAAACAGGTGCGTTAAAATGTTTTATTACAAATGAAAAATATTAAGACTAAAATATTTGTAGAATGAAAAGTATGTCAATTTTAGGTCTTTTTAATTTTAGTCATTATTTAAAAAAGACCTAAAATTTCACCCTTTTTTTTTGGAGAGAAAAATAAGAATTTTTTCACTTTTTTTGAAGTAAGAAAAAAAAAACTTTTGATAATAACAACTCAGAAAAAAAAAATACTAAATATCTATATGCTTCTGGATAGGATAATTTTGAACTCACAATTTACTTGCAGCAAAACTTTTCTCAACTCAACAATGTCAAATTGGCCCTAAATAAGGTTAACTTAGCGATGGTTAAACAAACCAGCACAAAACTAACACTAGTTTTTCCTTAATCCTTGACAAAAAATAAAAAATAAAATAAAAAACATTTTTTTACATTGGTGGACCAAGAATAAATTGTATAGTTGCAATTTAGCGACTTTTGTATAAGTCATGTGTTAATTTCCATCAAAAACTCAATATTATTGTCAATCGGGAGTAGATTGCTACAGATTTATAAGTTCAATGTGCAAATTGTTAAAAAAAAAAAAAAATTGGGGCACGTTTACTTATCAAGAATTAAAAAAATAGGAAATTAATTCCATGAACAAAGGAATTAAATTACATAGAACTAAACTCTAGAATTAGATTAAAGTGTTTACTAATTTGTCAAGGAATCAAGTTATTTGAGGAATTAAATTCATTATACTGTTTACTTTTTAAAAATTAGGACTGTGAATAGAAATATTGTAATCACAAAATTATCCTCAAATGAAAAAAATAATTAAATAAGAATAAGGAAAATTATGATGGGTGACCTTTTTTAATCACATAATCTAATGGATGATCCAACTTTTTTTATTTAGGAAAATGATCGTTTATCATTTTTTTAGATTTAGTCAATTACTAATTGATTATTATGTGATCAATTGCTAATTGATCATTTAAGAAAATTAATTAATCATTTTAGAAAACATGGTCTTTTAACTAATTTTTAAAAATTTCAGTCATTTATTAAAAAACTTCTTAAAAAAAGGCTAATTTGCTATAAATTTCTAAGAATAAAGGTATATTTGGTATAGAAGTTATTTAGTTCCTACTTTTTCGGAGAAATAATTTAATTACGTAGGTTGTAGTAGATGGGAGACATGTTATTCTCTATAAAGAACTTAATTCCCTGTTTTTAGGCGAGACTTACATTATTTAATTATCAAATAGAAAAGTAAATACTCAAATTTAAAATCAAGAATTTAAATCACTTTTTACAATTTTGATTACTAATTAATAAATGCATATTGTAACTATATGATAAGTTTAAGGTGGAGCAATGTAAAAAAAAAAAAAAAACAGAAGCTATCTTGTTTTCTTTCAATGGTAAAAGCACATAGGATCCGTTTGGTAAATGAGTTTGAGTTGAAAATTTTAAGTTCCAATAGTAAATTTGTGTTGATTTTTCAGAAAAGATAAAAACTTTTTAGAAAAAACAAAAAAATTGTTCAGAAAAAACAAAAACTGAGATGAAAATTTTGGTTTGAAATGATTTTCCAAACGAAACAATAGCTTGAATAAACCGTGTCGGCAAACAACGGCTGGGAATTGACACGTGTACAGTCGGATCGTTACTGAACTTCCTCATGTTTCCTTGTTAGATTAAAATTTAGAGGGGGAAAAAAATTAGCGCTTATCGCTCTAATTTGTACTCTTTCTTGATGTTCTTTGTCCATAACTATAAATACGGCCGAGATCCCCCCCTTTTTTCTTCGTTTCATCTGGATTCCAGAGGCGTGATCGGCAGAAAGATCAGATTTTCTCCTTTTCTTTCCTTTTCTTTATAGTACGTTTCAAGTAATTATCCATTATCATTATATTTATTATTTCTAGTATTTTTTTTTTCCCGAGTTACGTACTCTGTTTTGGTATATATGAGCAGTTCAGGGCTTTTCCGCTTCTTTAATATTGAAATTCATGATAAATTTGTAGGTGGATTGGGATTGAATTGAAACATGGAAAAGAAGGATTATGAATATATTGATCCTGTTCAGTGCCAGTGGTTTCAAACTTGCAACTCTGAGGTTTTTTCTCATAAAAAACCTTTATATCTATATTTGAAAAAAGCCATTGCTTCGGAGGTACCTATAACTTTTTATTTTTATTTTTATTATTATTTTCTAAAAGATAATCCCAAATTAATTTAATGTCTCAATTCTTTAACTTGCTTTTTTTTTTTTTTTTTTTTTTAGGGTTTTGATGTTGATGTTCCTCCTAAGGCAACCTTGTGCGGTCTAATTCACCCCATATCCACATCATGTGAGCGTGTCGTTGCTGCAGCCAATTTTGGTATTCAAGAATTTAACAGACTTAAGGTGATATATAAGTGTGTGTGACAAAAATTTTTTTTTCTTTAATCTTTGTCATTGGTTTTTGGGGGGACAATAGTTTGGATTTCTCACTGTAATCTTCTATGGAGTTTCGCGTTAATCTATCATACATCCACATATATATATATATATATATATGTATGTATTGATGAATAGACCTACATATATATATTAATTGTTAAATTTTGTTTTGAATGTTATACAATACAGGGAGCTGAACTAAAGCTTCGTGAAATTGTAAGAGTGAACACAATCTTAGTGTCAGGTGTTCTGTACTATCTGACATTGGAGTGCTGGGACGGTCGCTTCTATGAAGCTAAGGTCTACATACCCTTTACGGATGATGAAGACCGTAGCTTGGAAGTCTTTAGGCCTGCAAAGTTCTACACAAGGTAACTCGGTTCTTTTGGGTTTTATTGTATATATGTTAACTGCTATATATATATATATATATATATATATATTTATACGTGATGTGGATTCTTACCCGCACTTGATTGTTCTTTGTACATTTTCCTTTATTTTTATGTGAATCTGTGTATCCGACTCTTTTGTGTGGGAATATTGTTTATACATGCAGAGTGGGATTGTTGAGTGTTTTTTTTTTTTTTTTTTTAAATTATTATCAAGATTGTTCTTAATTTCATCTTTTTCCTTCCTTATGTAATTATGTTCTAAAAAAAATAATAAAAAATAAAAAAAACGAGGTAACCTAGTTGTTTTTGCTTGTTTATATGAAAGTGGCGGCGGCGGCGGCGGCGGCCGTAGCACCAGCAGCAGCAGTAGCAAAAACGAGGACTCGAGTGAAGATGGTGATGCTAAATAGAGCACACGACACTCCGTTCTGAAAGCTTCAGCCGAGAAGAAGTTGTACCGCAGGCTTTAGTAGATGACTTTGGTAGTTGTTAATCTTTGAATAAAAATGCCTTTTTTTCTTCTTCATTATCTTGGTCGTACCGCTATTCTAGATTCTAGGCCCTATTCTAGATTTTGGGTTCAGGCTTACACAAGCTATAGAACTGTTCTTTTCTGTCATGCGAATTGCGATATGTATAGTTGTGAGGCTTGGAAATTATGGATTTGGTTTAGAAATTGGTGCCTTAGAGGCATTGAGCTAATTAATTTGTTATATTCATCAGCTTTTGTTTCAAGTGTTTTCCTGTCAAAATTTTATATGCTTTAGCAGGTTCTTTAAATTACTGATGCACATGGGCTCGTTAATTGTCAAATTGGGGGTTTTAGTCAACAGAATCATCAAGTGGTTTTGCGGTTGTGGAGTTTTTTTTTTTTTTTTTTTTTAACGTACATTTTCTATTGCAGGGCCAAATTGAAAATTATGCTGAGTTTATCCCATTTCTTTTCTAACACCCCTCGGGCGAGGCGGTCCCTCACTTGTAACGTTCTTTTATGCAATCATGTGACATAAAATTCACGTAAAGTATGAAGTTATAAGTTAACTGTTTGTTAAGTTGTATAGGATAAAGTAACAAGCGAGAGAGGTATATATATTTGTGTGTGTGTGTGTGTGTGTGTTTTGTTTTCAGATTTCTTGCTGCCTTTTGCTGGACTAAGAACAAAAGTAACATGGTTGGATAAAAGAGTGCAATGTTTGTTTGGGATGTTATTAATATAGTTTTGTGCAAGTTGCATTGCTATTTTTAAGACGCATATTTTCCGAGATTAAGGACATCATGTTGCGCGATGGATCCATGCATAATTTGTTGCAATCATGTTGCAACTTGCAAGAGAATCATGCACTAAAACTCAACATCAAATTAATCTTATTTATCGCCTTATTCTCTCTAATTGCTCTTGCACTAAAATTCAACATCAAATTAATCTTAGTTATCGACTGATTCTCTCTAATTGTACAACCTCATCAATATTACTTGCCGGACAACTAGATATTTGCTAAAATGACAGCCTCAAAAGTTAAAATTAGTAAAATAATCTTATTTCATTTTAATACATGAATGACTGTGGTCGTTTGGGGTCATTTGTTAATAAAAATATGTTGATAACTTTTAAGAAAGTAGTTAAGTCTTTTTGCAAATTACTTCCCCTGAGAACAATTTTCTTTTAAACTATAAAATTTGCTTGATTTTCTGTGGCTTCTTTAGTTGAACCTTCCTTTTTCTTTCTATATATATATTTTTTAAATCACCTTGTTGAAAATACCGTGAACTTATAAGTGAATAAAAGGTTCTATGATGTTTGTTTTCTGGGAATTAAATAATTGTTTTTTGCTGCTGAGAAGGAATATGAACAATTCTAGTGCTAATTAAGAAGCCTTGGGCAAAAGTAGAGAGCAAAAACATGGTGGACTTACAGGCCTAGATTAATGGAATTGGAAAAGGAAGAAAAATGAGATAATTTAGTCCGTCTCATATAATACGAGGAATGAATAAAAAAAGGAAGATGTCATTCTAGACATTCCCTTAATTTATATTAATTTCTTGTTATAGACTATGAGTGTCAAATTTACTTATCCTTACTGAGTTCCTCTATTATGTGCCATTGATTTTTTTAATTGTCTAAAAGTACATTTTAGTCGCTATATTGACAAGGTTACAGTCTATATATTTAGTGACCACTAGAGAGTGAATTGAATTATTTTCCATTGTATCATTTAATAAATAAGTAAATATCAAAGCGAGAACGAATTATTTTCGTTATTTTTTTTCCAGTCTTGTTATTTTTTTTTATCAACATGATATAAATCTTAATTTTATTTATGTGACATATTGGTCTAGTGTCAAATATTTATGTCATATCAGTGTAATACTTTTTAAATTTCATGTGTCATTCAAGTATTTTTCTCGTTTTTCCAAAGAAGATTAGGGGAAAGTCAATTGAGTGATTCTCTCAAATTGCGGTGTTGTTCGGGGAGTTTGTTGACAATCTCACAAACTAAAATTAGCAAATTGACAATTTTTTTTTTTTAAAAATATCATATTTACACTGCAGTTAAATTCACGCCTGGTGTTGAGACAATAAATAAACAAGCTATAGACTATTGCACTCACCTTTGAGATAAAAATTTGACGTTAGATTAATATGACACAAAAATAAAATTAAAGTTCGTGTCATGTTTATAAAGATAGGATAATTTATATCATGTTGGTTAATGGATAAAAAAAAAAGGTGGCAATTTGGATAATTTTATCCTTTAATATCGGCAATTATGTCTCCAAGTTCAACTCTTAATTTTACTCCAACTGAGGTCCTTTTGCCAACGGACGTTTTAAAACCAGAGCTGTATCAAAGGGTAAATGAGTAAAATAACCTAGGTTTATTTGAAATAGAGAAAAATGAGAAGCTATTTTAGCAAGAAGTTCTACAAAAAGTTAGTTCACATCATGTGTTTTAAGTATTATCATCCAACTTGCACTATTGCACTATTGCTCTTTGATCAACGCGTGCTACGTTTTCTAAACCATATTTATGCTTTGATTTGCTTGCATAGTAGTATGCTCATTCAGGAAAAATACAGTCAATAAAATATTTTGTAGGTATTTTTAAAATTTATAACAGATTTTTTATTCAAAGCACATATATTTTCTGATAAACCCTTGATTTTTTTAAAAAAGAAAATTACGGATTTATGATTAATTTTTAATAATAAATTTATGTGTGTAGTTTCATGTTAAAATAGAAAGAGAGAGGATGAAAGAGAATGAAGTTTTTTTAGTATCATGTGATGAAAAAATGTCATTATATTATTTATTATTATATTTAAAAAATTTTGTTATAATTTACAATTGTTTCTTTTCAAAAATACTATTTTGTTTTTTCTCCCATGTATTTTTAAATTTTTCTTTTTGCAGATGCTATAGACCATAATATACTATATGTTACATTATTAATTTTATAAAAAAAAATGTAGTATTGCTATGCAATTATCATTTAGTCCTCCAACAAAATGAGAAACATTTTTTGTTATTGTTATTTTAAATTTTTTTCTCATTCAATATGCACATAAGAGAGCGAGAGAAATCCCAAGCTTCATGCAAGGAAGGGAGAGGGAGAGAGAGAGAGAGAGATCCTGTCTCATGTAAATAATAGTACAAAATTCGCTCGCCGCATGTACGAAAAATATTTGGTGGTCCCCACCAACCACTGGCCAAGCGTTCAGTAAAACGGAAAACATATAAACCCAAAAAATTATCCATGAGTTTTCACTCAATATAAGTAGCTTTCTTTATAACTAAAATATGTATATCATCCTAAAACCATGCTCTGACAATTACATAATATGTTTATGGGTTAAGAGACGGAGAAATTTTGTACGAGTAAATCTTTTTTTTTTTTTTTTGCCTTGTTTGTATTACGAAGATTCTCTCATATATGTGCATGAATTAACCAAGCAAAACATGCATTGCAAAAATCTATATATGTATGTGTGTGTGTGATAAACGGACTTAAAGGAGAATTGCATGGTAATCAGTTCTTTAATTTCTAATTATAATTAGTAATATAATTTAAAATAAGTTGATAAGCAAGATTAAAACGTCAAATACTATGGTCATTCGAACACCACCTTCTTGTCCACACGTGCTGCGATATCATTGGATGTCAGGATTTTTATTTCAGAGCCGGGCAGCTCTTTTTCCCGTTTGCCTTGCCATGCCATGCCTTGCCTTGCCATGCCTTGCCAGCCATGAGCGGCCTTTGTACTATTTATTCCTTTTGCCGATTCCACTCCCTGAAGTCGAGACCATATTTTAACGTCGTGCGTCCTCTCTCTCTCTCTCTCTCTCTCTCTTTCTCTCTCTGCAAGTTTTTTTTCTCAATAACCCAGTTTTGTTTCTCTCTCTCTCTCTACAATTTCAAATTTTCTCTCAAAAAACCAGCTTTGTCTCTCTCTCTCTATCTCTCTGCAATTTCATTTTTTCTCTTAATAAAACCAGCTTTGTTTCTCTCTCTCTCTCTCTCTCTCTCAAAGTTTTCAAATTTTCTCTAAATAATCCAGCTTTGTTTCTCTCTCTCTATCTCCCTCTCTGCAAGTTCATTTGTTGTCTCAAATAAACCAGGTCGATCGCTCATCCTTTGCTTGTTCGTCTGATCTCGCTCCATTGGTATTTGTAAGAATACTACATTTCTAGTTACTTTCTTTTCTTTTCTTTTATTTTTCCTTTTGATCTTTTCTTTTTTCCTCCGAAATGAAACTTGTTCCTCAAGAACTCACTCTTTCTTCTAGCTCTCTCCCCTAAAAACCCTAACGATAGTTTTGTGTTTCTTTTGATTATTCTTATGTTTGTTTGGGTTTTTCCATCGCTATTTGTTTTACTCTCTCTCCTCAAAACCCGTAGGATAGTTCTTTCTGGTTAATGCTTCTGTTTCTTGGGGTTTTTCATCGGTATTTGTTTAAATTTCTCTCTCCTTAAAACCCGTCTATGGTTTGTGATTTACTGTGTGATGTGTACATTTCATTTTTATTGATTATTTTCTTTCTGTTTTTGTTTGGCTGTTAGTATACCCGAGATGATGCAAATAAATATCAAGCCAGAAAAAATATATATAAATAAAAATAAAAAAAGGGATTGAATGAAGCAATAGCGTTCTCCGCGTTTTATTATTATTATTTTTTTCTTGGAAATAAAATGAATAAAAAGTGAACTAATATGTAATATCAATATGTGAACTAATTCCAGACATATTTACATATAATTCATGCAACCAATTCAATTCATACATAGGGCATGCATTTTGGGGGAAAAAAAAAGAAAAAAAAACGTATATTTTGTTTGCCCGTTTGTATACTTTTCGTCCGAAGGTATTAGTTTTCCATACTTATTAACGCATGATGTACATTGTGTCGCCATTTTTTACAGATCTTGCGGTGGTTACTGTTCATTGCGACCATGCCGAAGCCTCTCCCAAAGAAAAGAAAGAATGTCGATGAAGGTCCTTTTAATTTTCATGATTTTTTTTTTAATTTTGAGATTTTTTAAAATGATTTTAAAGTATTTTAAGATTTTATCAAATTTACATTTCCTGAAATTCATCATTTACACTTTACTCTCTGAATTTTAAAAAAATCTCACTCTACCCCCTAAATTTTGAAGTAGCCCCTATTTAACCCCTTCCATTTGTTTTCAACTAAAATTCTTATAAAAAGGGTTAAGTGAGACAAACTAAAAGTTTAGGGGAGTAAAGTTATAGTTTTAAAAATTCAAGGTGTGAAGTGAGAATAACTCTAAAGTTTAGTAGTATAAATATGCATAATCTAAGTTTGAATATATGAAAATATCAAACAACACATAAATAATTAGATAAATTACAACTATTTAGGGTGCTTAACAATGGTTGGAGTTGAATTTTTGTAAGTTGGAATTGAAATGTATGTTTAGTTCAAGTGTGAATTAGAAATGAACTATACTCAGTGAAAATTACAAAAATATAAAATGTGATTAGAAAAAATATGCAATATAGATATTATTTTATTTTTCTCGTGATTATGAACATTTAAATATGAGAATCATGCATGCCATTTCAACTTAAAATAAGAAAGTTATATTTTAAAATTTGAATTGCATGAAAATTTAAAAGAAAGAAAGATATAGACTTGGGATGTAATATCTGAAAATTTACATGGACTCATGATTTCCTTATATATAAGAAATCTATGTTTATATTATGTGTTTTTGTGATGTTTCATGAAAATTGTGAATATCAATGCGAAATTCATAATTTTATCAGTAAATGTTTGAGTTCTCATTTAATTAGCTATGAGACTCAATAAGCAGTTTGTTTAGCCAAGCATGCGACCTGTGAGCAAAAAGGGAAGAAAAATCCTATGATTTCATATTGGTCAAAGCTTGACTGAAAAAGTCAAAGTTGACCGAAAAAGTCAAAGGTTGACCAGAGAGGTCAAATAGATGACGGTACC
>CM046366.1:5616872-5637034 GCA_025413025.1 Ficus hispida | reverse complement strand
AGTGTGTGTTGGCTAATCTGCTTTGTTGGTTTGACTGGAAGTTGCCTCCTGGCCAAACTGTGGAGGATTTGGACATGAGTGATGCTTTTGGATTGGCCATTCGCAAGAAAGTTCCGCTTCGTCTCGTGCCAGTGATTCGTTCCCTTTAATCTTTAGCAAATCGTAGAGAACTTACCTGAATGTGTTGATCTAGGCCTTGCTAATTATCTCTAAATGTTACTCCTTTCAGTGTCAATATGAAGGACAGAATCTGAAAATGTGTATGCACTTCCAAGCAGATTAATGTTTATGATCATTTGTTTTAGAATGAAAAATTGAGGCGAAAAAAAAATGAATGAAATGGTACAAGTTTTTCAACTGATTAAAACAGAAGTTTTTTTTTTTTTTTTTTTTTCAAGAAGACGTGCTAATTAGATCGATAATATGATAAGACATATATAATCAATTCGTTTTGAAATCCATCTTTTCAAAGTGCTTGAGCCTGTCTGTTAGATGCCATTCGTGGATTAGCAAGGGTCGGTTGAAGTAAATTCTTAAATTTGATTGATTACTTCTCTCCCATTAATTGCAATTTTGTCCACGGACCCAAATTTATCCCTGGATGAGGGGAGAGGAGCACAGATGTACATGTACCTCTAACATATCTCAATAATTATCTTTTTATAGTTTTCTATATATACTAGTTGAAAAATATGTATTATATATGATTGGATAATTTGAAAAAATTTATCTAAATTAAAAAAAATAAGTAAAATTAGACTAAAAAAGGCATAAAAAAAATATCAAAAAGATGAAAGGATTGAAATATTAAAAATAGACTAATAGACAAGAAATGATTAAAATTTAAAAATTAAAAAAAATTGTTTGAAACATATTATTTTATTATGTTAATGAAAAGTATTTTCTTAAATGAATGTGATTTATTTATCACGAAGTGTATTAAAAAAATTACAAAAAATAAAAAATTTTACAAAATATGAAATAAATATTTTCTTAAAATATGAATCCATAAAAATTATATTTAAATTTTAAAAAATAAATACCTTGAGATAATTAAATTATATATTATAAATTTTAAATATCTAATAAATAAATATTATCTATTATAATAGAACATTGAAATAATATTTTCTTTCCCTCACTTCATTCATGAATCTCACATTTTTTCCTCCCCCTTCCCCCTTTCCCAAAAAAAAAAAAAAAAAAAAAAAAAAAAAAAAAAAAAACTCTTACTCTCTCTCTCTTACAGTCCTTCAAATAGAGAAGAAAAAAAAATATAAAAAAAAAAAGTCTCCCTCTCCCTCTCTTCATTCCCTCAAAAAAAAAAGACAAAAAAAATTACAAAAAATCTTTTCTTATTTCTCTCTCCTCTCTCTCACTTCATGCTCTCTTTTTCCTCCCTCCCTCTCTCTCCTCCCCTCCCCTCGAGAAAAAGAGGAAAAAAAAAAAAAAAAAAAAAACCATCCCACACGCCTCTCTCTCTCCCTCCCCTCCCCTCCCCTCCCCTCCCCTGGCCTCCGTGTGCAAGCAGAAAAAAGAAACCAAACCCAACAATTTTAGCAAAAAAAAAAAAACCTTCCTCTCTCTCTCTCTCTCTCTCTCTCTCTCTCACTCCCTCGAAAAGAAGCAAAAAAAAACAAACAAAAACACAAAGGCCCACTTCCCCACTCCCCTTCTTTCTTTCCAAATGCAATCCACCAACCCACCCCCCCCCCCGCGCCCCCTCTCTCTCCCACGCATCCCTCTCTCTCTCTCACACCCCACCTCTGCAGGCTCTGCTGCCTTGTGTCAGCCAGCCCAGAAGGGAAAAAAAAAAAAGACAAAACGACGTTTCAACCAAAACGTGGGTTTTGAACAAAAACAGTGATTTTTTTTTTCTCCCTTCTATATATTGTATAGATATATAGGTTTAGGAGATATTTGATAAATGAGTTGGGATTTTTAAATTTAAATAATAATTTTTATTAATTTTAAAAAAAATTAAAATAATTTTTTAAAAAAAATTAAAAAATTAATTTAATTTAAAATAAATATAAATATCAATCAAACCCTTAGTCTCAAAAACGTCAACGGATGCAATGCGTTTAATGACATGGATTATACGCTGTCAGATGTATTGAAATAAGCAGCCAAATAGGGGTTGACTCATGAACACGTGTTGAAAGCCTGAGTCATTTGAGGGACCCATCATTGAATAGGCAGTAATTCCTCATTGATTCTCCACCGAGTGAATCTAAAATCCTTCATGACCGTAGTTATATATGAAAATATTGGGCCTACATGCTTTTTTTTTGTTGTTTAGACGATCAAGATAGTTACACATGCCAGGTGATGGTGGAGACAGTTTTCCACGGAGGAACTTCCAAGGCCATTGCCGGAACTCCTAGGCGGCGTCGGCGGTGCAGGAGGAGAAGAAATTCTGACAGCGTCCGAGGTCAGTCACCACTGTTGACTATATTTACCTAAGAGACCTGGATTGGTTGTTGCTAAAAAAAAAACTACAATTCTATTTGACTCTCTTTCGTCCTTATCACATCTTATATATACTAAAAGGATGTATAAATCACTGTTTATGAACACAATATTTATGGTTTTACCCTTGCAGCTCAGTGTTGGGAATTCAGTTGCACAGTAAAATACCGCCTCTGCCCTTTTTTGAGTATTTTTCCGCTTTTGCCCCTTGGGTTGCTTCTACCGGCTTTATTTGTACAGTGAGATTTCAATTTTACCCATGAAACCCTCAAAATTGGGTTCTCCCTTTGTCTTGGTCGTCACTTCTCACTCTTACTGTTCAGTGAATAGTAAATACACAGTGAATTTATGTTCCTGCCCTCCAAAACAGAGGCTTTTCTTGGAACAGTACAATGAAATGCCCATTTTGCCCCTTCTAGGATGCTCCACCCACGGTTCTCGAAACGGTACTTCACTGTTCATGAACAGGGAATTCGTTGTTCATTATACAGTGAATTGACGTTTTTCTTCCTCCAAATCAGCTGCTTTTTATGAATCCGCACAGTGAAATGCCGATTTTGCCCTTCCTTGGATCCACTTATTACATGCTCATTGCACAGTGAAATTACGCATTTGACCCTCCAGATTGTCTCTACTGATTCTTTTATGAATAGTAACTTGACTTTTTTGCCCCTTAAACCCTGACTTTGGCCTGCCGCTTGCTTTCTCTGCCGTTTGCCATTCATTTTGTTCTCTCTCTTATTCATTTTCTTATTCTTCTCTCTCTCTCTGTTGGTTTCTCTCTCTTCTCAATTTTCCCGCCTAATTTTTTGGGTTTTTCCTCCTTTTTTCTTACCCGGTGTATGTATATAGTAAAAAAAAAAGATTTTTTTTCTTTATTTCTGTTTTTTTACTTTCTTTTTCCGTTTTCTATTTTCTGCTCCCAGTGTCTTTGTTCTTTCATTGTTTGGATTTATGTTTTTGGCTTTATTTTGGTTATTTCTGACTTAGGTTGTGTATTATATTTTTGTTTTTTATTTTTTATGCATTTTTGTTTTTAAATTCTAGCATTTTATTTTTATTATGTTGTTGGAATTTTTTTCTTTTTCTTTGCTGTTGTTATTTTTCCCCTGATTTTTTTCGGATTTCCTCCGATTTTTTTTTCGCCCGGTGTATGTATATAGTAAAAAAAAAAAGGCTTTTTTATTTTATTTTCTTTGTTTCAGTTTTTTTACTATTAATTTTTTTTTTTTTTGTATTTTATGCTGCCTCAGTGTATTATATAACTAATTAACTGACTTAGGTTGTGTATTATATAATTATTTTTACTATTAATAACTATGATAATCCATTATATATAATTATATATTATGTAATTATGCTTATATCAATTTCATGAACAAATATAAAATAGCAAATTTTTATTTTCTATTTTAACATATCAGAAAAAAGTTTAAAGAAAATTAAACATGATTGACGATAACTCAGTAAAAACTATCTGAATTACAAGACATTTGTTTATAAATATATATCTATATATGTTTGTTTGTATATATAATTCTGATATTTTAATATAAATATGAATATATGTATTTTAATATTACAATAGTAAATACTAAAAAGAATATACTTAATGTAATTATAATCTATATCTTAATCAACTGTTTTTATTATATATTTATTAATTTTTTTTATTTTTGTTTTTTCTTCTCTCCCCCGTGCGTTGCACGGGGCATGACACTCGTATAAACTCTTATCTCTCATCCTTGTAACATTATACATATTAAAACAATACTGCCTTTACACTATTATTTTAACAGTTCTGTACAGTAATTTTTGCCTTCATTTCTCCCTTTTCTCGAGCCTGTTACAATACTGTACAGTATATTTCCCCATAGTTACTACAGCTGCTATAGTTATGTACAGTTATGTATAGTGTCTAATTGCTACAGTTTTAGGTCATTTTTGCCCCTCTAATTGTGTGGGTGGAATGGGTTATACAGTTACTTGATCCTTTTACCCTCGAAACCTTATTCTTGCCTTTCTTTTACTGTTGATGCCACCTTTCTGCCTCTTTCTTGCCTTTGTGTTTAGCTTCCACTATTCATTTATTTTTCCTCTCTTTATCTTACCGTGCCTCTCTCTCTTTCTTCGGAACATTTTTGCTTCCCAAAGTTCAAGTTTGCTTTTCTCTCTCTTGCTTTTGTGTTTAGCCTCTCACTATTCATTTCTTTTTCCTCTCTATCTCTTGCCGTTCTTCTCTCTCTTTTTTCAGAACCTTTTTGCTTCCCAAAGTCTAATAAGTTTGAATTTCTCTCTCTTTCTTCAGAAGCAATAAGCTTGTGTGTTTAGCCTCTCACTATTCAACTTAAAGGCATGTCAAAAATATTTTCCATTCAGTTTCGTTCAAGAGGTGTATTTATTGATGCAACAGTTATTAAAACTTTTGACAATAATGAATTACCAATGTTATTGTCTGCCACCACCAACGAAATCCCCCAAACATACCTCACCACTGCTAGCATCGTTGGATCCAGAAACACCATAACCAGGAACTTAAAAAAATTGCAAAAAAAAACAACTTCATTTGACCCAATCCATAACAGAAGAAATTGAATCAAGGCACGCTATTATTTATAATTTATTAAAATTTTTTCCCTCTTTACTCAATATATATATACATAAATTAAATACTATTATATAAATAAATATATTATTATTTCAGCCCTTAGCTTCAACCTTCCGTACCAGAAATACAAACATCTTCAGCTGATTCATCCAGAAAACGGAAGGAAACAAGGTATAATTATCTATTGTATATATAATCACATATTATATAATCATACTTATTTCAATTTTATTTATAAATATAAAATAACTAATTTTTTTCCCCATCATAACAGATCAGAAGAAAAGCTAAAGAAAATTAAACATGGCTGACGACATTTCAGCAAAAACTATCTGATTTTCAAAACTTTTGTTTGTAAACATATGTCCATATACGTTTGTTTGTATATATAACTCTGATACTTTAATATAAACATGAATATATATATTTTAATAGGGAGAGGCTGTGCTAGAGTCTCTCCCAGAGACCTTATCGGTAGAGCTCTTTTTTTAACCGTTAGATTTTAATCGAACGGTTGATATATTATAGATATACAATTGTTATCATAGACCTTACCTCATATAAACTTTCCCACCCTAAGTCTTCTCCGCCACCGGCGACCGATGCCGGCGACCCACCTCTGGCATTTTTCCGGCTGCCGGTGCCCCTTTCTCTCTCTTCTCTTCTCTCTTCCCCACCCCGGCCCCCCAGCCACGACCACCCCAGCCCCGGCGACCCACCTCTGGCCCCAACTCCGGCCGCCGGCGACCCCCTTTCTCTCTCTCTTCTCTCTTCCCCTCTCTCTCTCTTCCCCACCCCGGCCCCACCCAGCCACGACCACCTTAACCCCGGCGACCCACCTCCGGCCGCCGGCGACCCTTTCTCTCTCTCTTCCCCTTTCTCTCTCTTTTCTCTTCCCCCCTCTCTCTCTTCTCTCTTCCCCTCTCTCTCTCTTCCCCACCCCGGCCCCACCCATCCCCGGTGGCCCGACACCCCAGCCCAGTCCCCCCCTTCCCCGTCAGCCCCCCAGGCCCCCAGCCAGCCCGATGCCCCCTGTCCCCCCCCCCCCCCCCGGCGCCCCCATCCCCAACTGCCTCTCTCTTCCGCGATTGTTGCGAGTGTCGGGGCGACGCGAGAAGAGAGAGGCAGAGGGGGATGGGGGCGCCGGGGGGGGGGGGACCAGGGGGGCGCCAGGCTGGCTGGGGCCTTAGGGCCGACGGGGAGGGGGGAACTGGGCTTGGGTGTCGGGGCACCGGGGATGGGTGGGGCCGGGGTGGGGAAGAGAGAGAGAGGGAAAGAGAAAAGAGAGAGAAAGGGAAGGGAGAGAGAAAGGGTCGCCGGCGGCCGGAGTTGGGCTGGAGGTGGGTCACCGGGGTTGGGGTGGTCGGGCCGTCGGGGCTGGGGGGCCGGGGTGGGGAAGAGAGAAGAGGAGAGAGAGAAAGTGGCGCCGGCGGCTGGAAAAAATGCCGGAGGTGGGTTGCCGGCGTCGGTCGCCAGCGGTGAATAGGTCACCGGCGGTGGAGAAGACTTGAGGTGAGAAAGTTTATATGATGTAAGGTCTATGATAACAATAGTATACCTATAATATATCAACCATTCGATTAAAATCTAACGGTTAAAAAAAGAATTCTACCGATAGGGTCTCTAGGAGAGGCTCTACCACAGCCTCTCTCATTTTAATATTATAACAGTAAATACTCAAAAAAAATTATAGTTAATGTATCTATAATCTTTATCTTAATCAACTACTTTTATTATATAATATTTAGTTTTTTTAATTTATATATTTTCTTCCTTCCCCTGTGCAACGCACGGTAGTTAGGCTAGTATTAACTATCTGTACACGTCCGTTAAGGCGTATGAAAGACTATTCCTCTATTTATGTATATATATGTGTGTGTGCAGTTCGTACACCACTTGATGTATTTTTATGAAAGATTAATTTTGTAGAGGAGGAAGGACAAGTGAACTTTTCTTCCTCTTTCATACACGATATACCCTTTTAGCTCAATTTGTCTTTGTATGTATGTGCTGTCACCGCCATCATAAATTATTATATATATATATATATATATATATTACGAATAAAAATGTGGGGGAGAAGTATCCAACGGTCTTCATATATTGAAAAATGTTTTATGTTGAGTTATGCTTATTTAATTTTTTTTATTTTTTCATGATCAAAAGGGCTTGAGAAAATTATAAATTAAATTCTTACGATTTGTTTCGGAAAATAAAGGATGTCACTTTACTATGATTTATGAGTATTGAATCGATAGTCTAATAACTATTCTAATTTTATTATCTTTATTATTATTTTTATTTTTCACCCAACTTGAACATGAAAATTGTCATCTAATAATCTACTAAATCACTAGGAAATAAGCTTAATATCAGTTATCACCTTGGTGATCTTTACACCCCCATCCTCGTTGAAAATATTGTTAATCTTCTATCAAATTAACATGTTTTTTTTATTTGACAAATCTACATAAATTAACATGTGATTTGCAAATGAATTACTAGTTAATGACATAACTGGTAATTTTTATCTAAAATTTATTAAGATTAAGATCTTTAATTAAATTTTATTAAAATGAAAAAGTTTTGAATGAAAATTTTTAAATATAAATTAGAGTTAACCTTGATTAAAAGAAATATCTTTTATACTTTTAATTAACGACATATGTGAGTATTGGTGTCATCTTATCCCTTTCTCTCGTAGAATCAGATTTATTAAGGGACGAGTTTATAGTCTTTCTATAAACTTTTAATTGTACCCCAAAAAAAAATTTTTTTGATAATTTTTCTAATGTACCTTATTAAAAATTAAAAGTTATCATATAATCTCCACTAAAATTATTCTATCTAAAAATTTAATGATTTTTGTGTTTTATCTCAGTAAAAATTAAAAATTCACATACAATTCCATTAAATTTCACTTTTTAATTTATATATATTTTGATGATTTATGTTAATTTATTTGTACCGAAATATATATTTGATTTCATCTCTACCCTCGTGTCTCGTGTCGTGTCTATTGATAATAGAATAATAAGAGCATGATATCCAATCACTAAAATGAGGACTCGCCACAATATATTTCATTAATTGAGAATCTCTTATTGAAGTTAATGAGTATTAAAAAAAGGAAAAAAAATAATTGGTGCACAAATCCGGTGGTGATTCCTTTGCACTATGAGCCACATCTTATATATACTAAAGGAGTGTAATGGTTTACTGTTCATAAACAGTGTATTGACGGTTTTGTCCCTTAAATTTTTGTTATTTCCGTCCTTGGTCGCCGCCTCTCACTCCTACTGTTCAGTGAATACTAAAGGATGTATAAAATTACTGTTCATGAACAGTGGAATGACGTTTTTGCCCCTTAAATTTTTGTCCTTTGTCTCATTCTCTTTCCACCTTTTTTTCTCTCTCTCTTCTGCGAACACGTCTCTCCTTCTCTCTCTCTTCTTTCGTCTTTTCAGTTGTCTTCTTTGTCTCTCTCACTATATATATATATATATTTTTTTTTTTTGGGTTTTTTTTTTCCTCCTCTCTCTATCTCTCTCTTTACATTTTTTTGGGCTTTTTTTTGCTCCTCTCTCTCTCTGTTTACAAGTTTTATTTCTTCAGCCGAAGAGCACAGCTTGGTTATTTCTTCACTGTTGAGGTTCCATCCAAGTGCACCTGAAAAAAAAAAAAAAAAAGCTTAGAAATTTTAAATGTAGATTAATATTTTCATAAAATATCATAAATTATAATTAATTAAAATTAAATGAAAAAAATATCATATTTATTTATATATTTCTTTAATATTTGTCAAATTTTTACTCTTAATAATATGACATGGATTTAATAATATAACATATGTTGTAAAATAAAATTAAAAACAAATTTTAAAAAATAGACAAAAATATATAAACATATATCTGAGTTGAAGAAGATTAAGCATGGTTGATGATGGCTTACCAAAAATTATCTGAGTTGCAAGATTTTTATTTATAAACATATATCTATATATGTTTGTTTGTATATATAACTCAGATATTTTAATATAAACATAAATATATATTTTAATATGATAATAATAAATACTAAAAAAACAAACTTAATATAATTTTACTCTATATTTTAATCAACTGTTTTTATTATATATTTGTTAATATTTTACCGTGTCAATGAACAGTACCTTACTCATTAGTCACCATTTAAGGTTGAGCTCATATCAATGTTTGTTATCATATTTTAATCTTCGCTTCGGTTTTTTTTTTTTTTTTTTTTAACTTTTGCTGCTTTGCTACAATAAAGGGTGCAATATTTCATAGTTTAATAAACAATGATTTTTGTTTTTTTTTTTAATTTTTGTTACTTTTGTTGTACTTTTTTTTTTCTTACAGTAATACACAGCAGCTATTTTTTCTACATTAAAATATCGATTTTACCCTTATCTTATGTGCTGTTTATGGCTTATCTACAGTGGAATGACGGTTTTGTCTTCACATATTTTACTGTTTTGTCTACAGTGCAGAAATTTTTTGCCCCTCTGATTTAATTGGTTTTCCTTCATCTACCGTGAATTGACATTTTTACCCCTATTATGCAGAAATTGACGGCTACCCACACAGTATAATTACTGTTTCACGTCTCTTTTTTAGTTCATTTTCCTTTTCATATAGTGTGTTGTCGGTTTTACTCTATTTAGAATTTTTTTTTTTTTCTTAATATTATTTTTGCTTTTTTTTTTTACGCTAAATTTTAGATATTAAATTATGATCTATTATTGTATTGTGTTTTTGTTCACTTTGCCTTTTTTTTTTATTTTTAAACGATTTTTTATTTTAAATTTTTTATCTTTATTTCAAAATTTTTTGTGTGTCTTTTTTGTTTCTTTTGTTCTATTTTTAAAGATCCCTTTTTTTTTTTGAAGGATTATGCATGCAAGTTTTTTTTCTTTTTTGTTTGTTTTTGTTTTATATTTTAAAAATAATTTCTTTTAAGTTTTTGCATGTATATAACCTGATAAATTTTTTTTTAAACAGTAAAAAAAACAGAAGATGAGATATATATTTTATTTTGTTATAATATTTTTGTTAGGGTTAGTTTTTTCCAGTTCTTTTAAGTTTAAAGATTTTTGTTTTTTTTCTTTTCTGCTTAATTTTTGTTCTAAGTTTTTTCTTTAAATGAGTATAACTACAGAAAATTTTTTTCTTTTTTGCTTTTGTTTTTGTTTTTATTATTATTAGTACTATTGTCATTTTGATTTTGCATCTTCACTGTTGGGAGAGATTTTGAGAAAAATTATATTTATTATAATTATAATATTTTATCTTAACTAACTGTTTTTATTATATAATATTCAATTTTTTTATTTATTTTTTTCTTCCTTCCCCGTGCATTGCACGGGTATTAAACTCGTTAATACTATTCCACTAACCATACATTCATGCACGCCCTTTCCCCACGCAAAAAGAAATTTCAACAAAATGCTATTGGTGGAATTAAAATGATTTTGGGTGGTCAAAGAGAGCAGAAGATTTTGAACACAAAAGAAGAAAGTGACAAATTGTTGTGCATATATTTAAAGGGAGTTTTTAAAGGGAGTTTTCTTTATTCTTTATGCTTTTTTTTTTTTTTTTTGGCTGAACGTCTTCTTTTATTTCCTTTATCCTTTTATTAGCGGCTACTTATGTGGGGAAAGAAAGCTTTGGCAAGAGTCATATTCTCCACGTCTGGACGCTTTTTATTTTTTATTATTTTTTATTTTTAATTTCTTGGTCTTTTCAGTTTTTTTCTTTCTCGTGTGTGGACAAAGCTTTACAACAAGTTCCAATCAACTTCTCCTCTTTTTGGTTGTTCTTCACCCTCACTTTTCTTGTCGCTAGTCCAAACTTGACCTCTTGTTAAACTAAATGGTTCATTGGGGCATTTCGATAATTTCCTCAACGTTTTTTCCTAGCTTGTTCCATGTTACTAATGTTGACCATAGGAAAGCATGAGGATATACCAAACTTAACAAGGGTCTAATGACCTATGAATTTAGTTCTTGTTTATAAATAAAACAATGAAGATATATTAAGGGCCTGTTTGAGGGGATATCTGGATATAATGTTTTGAATATTGGGTTAGAAATATATATTTAAGAGAAAAACTTTTGAAAAAATTATGTAATATATAAAATTATGCAAAATATTTGAAATGTGTTCAGAAAAAAAAAATACAAAGTGAGTTTTGTTTTGCTCGTCTCGTCGTTATTAGTATTTTATCATAAAAATCATCTCATTCCGATTTAAAATAGAAAAGTTATGAACTTTTAAAGTTTAAGTTTTTTTTTTAATTGAAAAGAAAAAAATTGATATAAAGTTAGAATTTTAAAATCTAAATAGTGAAATACATTCCCCAATTGACGCTCGAAATGGGTCATAAGAAATATGTGGAAAACTAACTTTCTTTAAGCATTCTTTTAATAAATAATAAATAAATAAAAGACTGAAGTTTTATTAAATGAGAAAAATACTTAATTTTTGATAAGATAAATGAGGAAAATATTTGTTAATCATCATTTTTTTTTGTATGTAAACATTTTATGTGCATTCCTCGTTTGTTAACTAACCTACTATTAATTTTTTACGTCTATCAAGAATTAACCTTTGAACTTATGACTTTTTATTAACTAATTAATTAGATCCAATCCATCACTACACCAATTATTTCAATGACCAACGATTATTTCCTAAGAAACAAAAAATTCGATCATTTTATTTTAGTTAGTGTTCAAAAGCTACAACCTGTTTGAATTTTTCTAAAACTTAATTATGTTTTTTTTTTTTTCCCCTGAATGCCTTCAGATTTTTACATGCTTTAAGGGGGTGTTTGGTGAATAGGTTGAGTTTAAGTTGAGTTGAGATTTTTAAGTTTGAATAGTAATTTTTGTTGATTTTTTCAGAAAAGACAAAAAACTTTTTCAGAAAAAGACAAAAAACATGATAAAAAAAGTACAGTTTAATTTAAAATAAGTGTGTATACCAAACGGGCCCTAAGTTTCATACTTTATTTTTAATTTACATTCAAATAAAATAGGCATTTTTGAATATATATTTTATTTTCATAAAAAAAAACTCCAAAATTTCCACTCCGATGGATATTCTAAGCGGATAAATTCTTATCTACATAAAACTCTCTCTTTTTTATTTTTTTATTTTTATTTTTTTAACTTGAAAAGAGATGGGGCTTCATTGGTGACGCAGAATAATGGGCCCAGTTGTATAAGCGTTTTTTTAACGAAACCCAGGACACAAAATTATAATATTATGCTGTACTATATATACATTTATAATTAGAATGCGCGCCTAGTTTGTTTGTCCTTCCGTTGCTTTTGGTTGGTTTCTGCTCTCTCTCTCTCTACACCAGCTTCCATGGACGCCCGAGCCGCCGCCTCCTCCTCCTCCCCCTTCTTCTCCATCTGCCCCACCCCCGACTCCACCCCGAAACCGCCGTCTCTCTTCAAGCTCCCAACCCCAAAATTCCGCATACCCCAAACCCTCAAATGCCTTCACAGCCCGTTCTCCTGCTCGGGGGCGACCTTCTCGCCGTCGCAGACCGTCGAGAGCGCGCCGCTCAAGCTCCGCCCCCTCGCCGCCGAGTTCCGCTCCCTCCCGGATCCGGTCGAGCGGGTCAAGCGGCTGCTGCGCTACGCCAGCCTCCTGCCGCCGCTTCCCGACTCGGCGCGGGTCGACTCCAACCGAGTCATGGGGTGCACGGCCCAGGTGTGGCTGGAGGTGAGCTTGGGCCGCGATGGACGGATGCGATTTGCCGCCGACAGCGATTCGGAGATCACCAGAGGGTTCTGCTATTGCTTGGTCTCGGTGCTCGACGGGGCTTCGCCGGAGGAGGTTCTGGCGGTGAAGATTGACGATTTGGGGGACATTAATGTCGGAATTAATGGTGGTCAGAGGTCTAGAGCCAATACTTGGCATAATGTTTTGGTCACTATGCAGAAAAAGACTAGAGCTTTGGTGGCTGAGAGAGAAGGGAAGGCTCCATTTGATCCGTTCCCTTCGCTTGTCATCGCCGCCGATGGGATTTCGGCGAAAGGAAGCTACGCGGAAGCCCAGGTTGGTTTTCGTTTTGTGTTCATAATTGGGTTGCTCTGTTTTTTGCTTTTGATCTTATAGGCTTTTGATCTTATATGTTCAGCCACCTAATGATGGAAACGCTATTGTAAGAAAGTTGTAAGCTTTCAGGCGAAAGAATTCCGAGATTGTTTTTTTTCATCATTCAATGACTGAAATTAGGTTGCATGAAACTTATAAAAATGCGATTTAACATTAATTTTTCGACTCTTACTTGTGTGCCAATGAAATGAGCTAGGTGGGTTGGTAATGGTTGGCCCTTGAAGTCTTTGCCAAATGGTGCTTTAAGTCATAATGTCGTTCCAGTACGTCGAACATATGCCGTGCGGCATAATGTACTTTGTGTTAACTGGGAATGCTGCCTTGTTAGAGAATAGGGAAGGAAAAACTGATATTTTTTTGGATTTATCTTTCTTATGTTAGGTTATGGCTGTGTTAAAGTAATGAGTTTTGTTGATTTCAATTGCAGGCGAGGTTTTTGTTTCCTGATGAGTTTAAGGTTCAAGAACTGGTGAATGTGTTGAAAGAGAAGAAAATTGGGGTGGTTGCACATTTCTACATGGACCCTGAAGTTCAAGGCGTCCTAACTGCTGCGCAGAAGCAGTGGCCTCACATCCATATATCTGATTCACTAGTCATGGCGGATTCTGCTGTGAAGATGGCAAAGGCTGGGTGCAAATTCGTCACGGTTTTGGGTGTTGACTTCATGTCTGAAAATGTTCGTGCGATTCTCGATCAGGCTGGTTTTCCGGAGGTAGGCCTTTCAAGTCTATCGCGTCTTGTCATTAGATACCGAAACTAAAAAACTGTGGAACTTTTAAAGCAGTGGGGTTTCTTAGCCAGATGGCTTGTTACTCTAGTTGCTAAGTATTTAACATTTTAGAAAGAGTATTAGTTTTGTTGGAAAACCTGGGATCAATACTCCGACATGAGTGAGTTTTGGGAATGTTGGTGCGGTTGCATACAGGAAAACTTATGGTCAGCAGTGGACAAGTAAAATGGGGAAAATATTAAATCAAAAAAATGGAAAGGAAATGGTTCTCTAGTGTTCTATGAACTGTTCATTGATCAGTGCAACATAATAGTTCATAATTCTGTTTCTTTCCATGCTTGTTTATGTGCAGGTTGGTGTGTACAGAATGTCAAATGAACGCATTGGCTGTTCTCTGGCAGATGCTGCTGCTACCCCTTCTTACATGAGTTATCTTGAAGCAGCTTCTAAGGGGCCTCCTTCATTGCATGTTGTCTATATAAATACTGCACTAGAGACAAAAGCATTTGCTCATGAGCTTGTGCCGACGATAACCTGTACTTCTTCAAATGTTGTGCAGACCATATTACAGGTTCGTGGAGTTCTGATGCATGAGCTTCTCATTCAACTTTTATGTTCTGTATTTCTCTAATTAATCGGTCGAGTGAAATTCAATACCCAATTTTTCCTATCGTGGTTAATTCCAAGTCACTTTGATTTCTCAGGCTTTTGCACAAGTACCTGATTTACACATATGGTACGGGCCCGATTCATATATGGGTGCAAATATTGTAGAATTGTTTCAGCAGATGACCAAGATGACTAATGATGAAATTGCTGAGATACATCCAGAACACACTAGGAACTCCATCGAAGCATTGCTACCTCGCCTGCATTATTACCAGGTATTGTTACTTCAATCTTTTGGTAAATTCATTACATCTTTGAGTGCTTAGTTTTGACAGTTCACCCAAACCACCTTCTTCTTTGTCACTCGTTGGAAACAAAAACAAAAAGGAAGTACCTTTTTGTCTCTATTTATTCATATTTTCTTTTCTGATTATGGCCCTCTTGTTTTATAGTCCCATTGTTATATTTGCTGATCATATGGTGTCCTTGTATAGGAGGGAACATGCATAGTACATCACCTTTTTGGACATGAAGTTGTGGAGAAGATAAATGAAATGTACTCGGATGCATTCTTAACCGCTCATTTTGAGGTCCCTGGGGAAATGTTTTCTTTGGCAATGGAAGCAAAGAGAAGAGGGATGGGGGTAGTGGGTTCTACGCAAAACATACTCGATTTCATAAAGCAAAGGGTTCAAGAGGCTTTAGATAGAAATGTCAATGACCACCTCCACTTTGTGTTGGGAACAGAATCGGGAATGGTGACTTCAATTGTTGCAGCGGTTCGAAGTATGCTAAATTCTTCTCAAAGTGGAGATAAAGTTAAGGTAGAGATTGTGTTTCCAGTTTCATCGGACTCGATAACGAAAGCATCGTCAAGTTCACCTGCAGACCTCAAATCAATTAAAATGGGTGACGTCATACTACCTGTGATACCTGGAGTTACTAGTGGGAAGGATGCTCTATTCATGGTGGCTGCGCTTCTTGTCCATACATGAAGGTTAGCACATTATTTCTCGTCTTTATAGGTGCATGTTCCGTGGACATATATACGTACATGTATTGCTCAGATCTGCATCCAAGAATACATACTATTGGCAACTTTACAACTAGAATTGAAATTGGCAAAGATATAGGGCGAGATAATTGAGTGAGAATTTTGGCTTGTATGCAATATCAGTGAAGCAATAATATCCGAGTTCATGCTTGAATTTCATTTCTGATTAGTTTTAATTCAATCTGCAGATGAATTCTCTCAGTTCCCTCCTAAAAGTTTGCCATCATCTTCCTGATGAGACAAACAGCCTTACCCCATATGAGGCTCAGCGATTCAAATTTCAAACCCCGAATGGAAAATTGATCGCAGATGTTGGGTGTGAACCAATCTTGCATATGAGACACTTCCAGGTAATTTTCTCGCTCTCTTGAATCGCTTCCTCAGCGTATTAGGGCCTTCTTCAGAATCACTGATCTTCGGAGCTCTTTTGCAGGCCTCTAAAAAACTACCGGAGAAGTTGGTCACTGATATCCTCCAACCACACGGCAGTAGGACATAATTGTTAATTGGTTCAACTTTGAAGGAAGATAGCTGAGAAATGACACATAAAGCTAAAACATCGACAAGCCCTCAACGCAAGCACACATTCTAAAGCCCGAAATTTTGCAAACTTTTTACGAACAGACGCCTTTTCAACTTCATGGAATTTCAGTAATAATTATACTTAGGTCTTCATATATATATATATAGGGATGGAACGAAGCTGCGGTATCAAAAAGATCTCGTTCTATCTGTATAGATAGCAAATTTATAGTGAAATCTTATTGAATGACTATATAGCCCTAGTCGGGGTAATTCTAATAACTGTGTATTTGGAGCTAGATTTTGTCCAATTTCATTATTTGCCTTATAATGATAAGAGATATTACCTTTTGATCAATGTTCTGAACATGCTATAGCTAAACCTCTTCTAGATTATTCTTTTTGATTATGTGCCGTCATTTGAATATTTTTTACGTAGTCCGAACCCACAAAACTCGATTGGCATAAAAGTGGGAGGATCCTGCAATAGGTAATGATTCGAAAAGGTACACTTTTAGTTGTCGAATATTATCATGATTTATAACTGTGTAATTGATCTAAATAGTACCTAAACTCCTTTAAAAGTAAAGGTTGGTTTCTAATTTATTTATTTTTGACCGAAAAGACCTTAGATTCTTAAAATATTAGTATTATGGTCTTTTTCATCTAAATCTGTTAAATTTCTAACAGAATGTGTCATGTGTAATGCATGTGATTTAATTAGTGATGATATTTTAGTAATTCAATAATAATTCATTAAATAAAAATTAAAAAAATCATTAAAAAAAAAACAAATTCCTTCTCTCTCCCCTCCCCTCTCTCTCTTCAAAATTGACGACACCATCGGGGAGGGGGGGACCCATATCGACGAACTCGGGGTCGGGGAGGGGGGGCGGGGGTGGGGAAGGAGGGAGGGAGGGAGACGGCCTTCAGCTCCTGTGTCGGCGTCGACATCGAATCTATTGGGGGAGGGGGGTGGGGGTGGGAGGGGAGGGAGAGAGGGGGTCTCTCCTCTTTTTTTTTTTTTTTTTTTTTTTTTTAAATATATATATATATATATAAATAAGGGTATTTTCATCTTTTTTTGAGAATTTTGCTTCAAAAAAACATAAAATGTGCTTCTTATCTGATCATTCCGTAAGTTTTTTTAAAAAAACCAGACGAAAATGACTGAAATAGCAAAAAAAATAAGATTTTTGGGATTATCTCGGTAAAAGAAAAAAAGAACGGGGATTAAATTATCACCTTTGAAATATTTCAAGGATTATTTGAGCTAATTACTCTTTATAATTCGATTGTTAAAACGTGTTATGAATTAATATTATTTCATATTCTATTGTGTTGATTTTACTCTATTAGTACCTGCATTAAGGATGTATTTATAAACAGCGATTTGAACTGAAAATTTTAAGATGAATTAATTGTTTTTTCAAAACTAATTAAGGAATTAGTTAATTTAAAAATAAAAAATAAAAATTGAGTTAAAAATTTTAAATTAGAACTTAAATTCTAATGGAAGCATAAATTTTAGCTGCTACAATTAACTTATCATTGTTCATGTGACGATGTTGGAAGTAGGGAAAAAAAAAAAAAAAAAAAAAGTGAATTATTGGCAAAGTTTGGTGAAACAAAATGGGTCCACATTCCGGTCAAGAATCCAAATTGATGGAAGAGCTGAAGAAGGACTCGAATCACGTGCTGATTGGTGTACCACAAGAGTCAACAAATCTAAGGCTGATCTTCCGCCAGCTCACACCAGTAAAGTAACGTTACGTCGGTGCGATGGAGTGGCAATCCCGTGATTCTGACAAACTTATAAGGATATAGCTGTGATTTCAATTGTTGAGCGAACGAACCAGTGCCATATAGCCAATCATATCACGCCACCTGCAACAACAGAAGTTCGAAGAAATACGACGCCGTATAGCAAGAGGTACCAATATTAAAAAGTAAAAAAAAAAAGAAAAGAAAAATTTATGCGTCTCCTCTCAAAAGAGAAGGCCTTTGTACATAAGAACTTCGAACAAGATTGCCAGGATTTCATCAAAAAATTAAATTAAAAGAAGAAAAAGAAGAAATATATCAGATTGTAAGCATGCGTAAGTCTCTCGATTTCTCTCTCTCTCTCTCTCTCTCTCGCTTTAACGTTAAAAATCTCCTCATTTCTATTTATTTTTTCTTTTCGTTTTTCTTTGTCGCCAAATATAGTTTTTAGTTCATATGATCTTTCGTTTTGCATTTATAACACGTTTTTTTTTTGTTTTATTTATTATTTATTTTTATTTTTTGGGTTTCTTGGACCTGGAATTCACTATTAATTCGTAAATTGAGCTTAGCCTTGGGAATGTATATATGTCGCTAGTTGGATTTGTTTATTTATTTTTATTTTTTGCTGAAAACTAGTTGGAGTTAATTAAAGACATAGAGTTTGTGCTGTCTGGGTGTTGTTCTTTTTGGGTTCTTCTGTCAGTTATTTACATGAAATTGTAAAAACAACTCCATATTTCTCTCTGCTTTGTTTCTGATGAAGGTTTTAGTTATTAATTATTATTATTATTTCAATTTTTTTTTAAAGAAAGATCTAATCTTTCAGGGAAATGGGTATCTTTTGCAATGCTGATGTTTCATTTAGCTTTTGAATGGATGTTGATATCCAATAACACCTATAATTCTTAGATATTCAATATTTACATATATGTGTGTATGAGATGTATAATGAAGTACCACATTAGTGTGGATGTACAGGAATCAAAATGCATTTAATGACAAATGATGTTGATACCTTTGCTCAGCATCTCCCCTTCGTCCATCCGGATTTGAGTCTCATTGCCTCCCCTTTAGGCCCCGTTCTAACTTCGGCTGTTGAAATTGGGTTGATCACCGGCAAGGTAGGTCCCGGTGGACAACTAAGAGAAACTTTTATAAAGGACCTGACTCTACCATACACCAGATCCTTTTTTTAAATCAAAATTAAGTAAATATAACTCCTTGGTTTAAGATTTCTTATTCATAAATCAATTAAAAATTTATGAAGATATTTCTTCATTTTCTTATAATGTCTGTCAAGAGGAAACTATCTAATAATCATGGAATTTAATCTTAATGTGAAGCCGAAAAAGTTATGTTCTACAGGGGGTTTTGCATTTATTGAGGTCTGTTCTAAGAGTTCATAAAAAATTGCAGTGCAGTTTTGGAGGGAATGTATGTCTTTTGAGCTTGATTTAGCAATTCTTTCCCCGTGTTATATTGCAAATACCTTGGAACAGGAAATTTCTGCCACTTCGAGTCTAGTTATTACAGTGAAACTCAGAACACAATGAATGGAATTATTAGATTGTTAGTCCACCTCTTTATTCACTCATGCCGTTGTCAAATCAAATATTTATTATTTTATGGTTGTTTTTAATGCACATATATTTGAACTAGGTATAAGCAGATATTCAAGGCCTATTCAGTGAAATTAAAATACCGTGTTTAGAGGTATTTGGTTGCTTCTTGAGTCATATTGGTACTAGCGAGTTACGACGAATGTGTGTGTTAACCATACCTTCCTACTGATCCTTCCCATATCTGAGATTCATATGATATGCACCTGGTATAATTATCATGCTTCTGAACTGAACTTGCTTGATGGATGTTTTCTTGTTTGTTGCTTCCACTAATGATTACGATTCTTTTTCTAAGAGTAGTTTTTGTTGATGATAATATTACCTGGCGTTAGTAAATATTGATTGTGACATTGTTGTTAGAAAAAAACGTTATGTAGGTGATTATGTTACTTTGATTGTTTTATCTTAAGGACATGTTAGCAGTGAGTCTGACTATATGGTTAAAACGCAGACTGATAGTCAATAGAACCTTGCGGCAAGCTACATTATGGGGGATCTACCAATGCTTTTACTCCACAGGCGAAGCAACCCTTTTTCTCGTTTGGGGTAATCTCTGATGTCCAGCATGCTGATATCCCTGACGGTCGCTCTTTTATTGGAGTTCCACGGTTTTATCGGCATAGCA
>CM046366.1:5549861-5616772 GCA_025413025.1 Ficus hispida | reverse complement strand
TTTTTTTTTCTAAATAATTACTCATCACAAATTGTCGAATTTTTGCAACTTATTTTTTTGTATGTTTTTATTTCTTCATTCCATAATTTTTTCTAAATATTTTATTTATATATTTGAAACTCTAATACCAGCCTCGCATTCTAATTGAAAATTTTTAATTTGAATTGAAAATATAAGATGAATGTATTTTTGAGAAAGAAAATTAATGCGCTGCATGCAGATTTTAGAACAGTAAAATTGAATTTGATTTGAATAATATTTTTTTATATTCAAAAAGATGTGTCAAACTCGCTACAGGGATTTTATCAGTGCTATATGTAAGTTTTATCTTTATTTGATATTACATATGTATACATGTTGATATACATATATAATATAGGTGTTCTTTAAATCTTCGCATAAGGGAATGGAACAAAGACGTGAACATAATGAAGAACGGCAGGAAGAAACCTCAGAAAACGACAAACAACCATCTGTTTTTTTTTTTTCGGTCAAATTAATCCTATTATCTAGGGCCGGCAATTCCGGACACGACACGGTGACACGACACGAGAACGACACGTAATAAATGGGTTTGAACCGCACGTTTAATAATTGGGTCAAATTGGGTCGACACGTTTAACACGAAAATAAATGGGCCGGAAACGGGCTAACACGATTAACACGTTTAACACGTTTATGTTAGAATTTTCAAACTATTCTAAAGCTCTTTTTATAACAAGTATAGGCCCATTTGTGTGTTTGATACAAGACCAGAAAATAACTATTGAAGAATTTCCACTATTGAGACAATATAAATCAGAAGTTATGGAGATGTTGCTTCTGATATAAAATAATAATCTTATAATTAACTAGTTAATAATATAAAATTGTAAACAAATTATAGTTAGAGTTAACTAGTTAATAATATAAAATAATTAATAATATAAAATAGTAAACCTAATTATGTGTATATATTTGAATTAGGATATTAGGGTAATCTTATAGTTAACAAATACATAAATTTATTAGGATGTAAAACAGTAAAACTTACTCATCATTTTGAAACTATATTTTTCAAATTTGAACTTCAACTTTCAAATTCTTATTGACCATGAAAAAAAAATTCATAAATAATATTTAAATATTCTTGTCATCATTTCTGTATTTTTTACTTGTTGTCTTCGAATTACTATTGTAGTTTATTCTTTTGCTTGTTGTTTAAAGCAACTAAGTATTTGACAATACTATAAAATATGTTTAACTCCAAAAGAATGTTACTCTGTTTGGTAATCAATAAGTCAGTCTAGTGTGGTATTATGGTGGCACTACGGAATGAAAAATAATGCTAATAATAAACAAAAATTACTTGTATAAATTATTGAAATATAAATAGAAAAATAAGAATTATTGTTTTTGTCTTTTTGATCGGGTATCAATAAATTATATGTCTACCCTTTCAAATATATATATATATATATATATATATACAAAAGCTAATGTTTTTATCTTAACTATATTAAAAAAAGTGGATGTTGATTGTTGCTTCCATTGTTCCTCGTAATTCTTTTCTCACAAGGCCCTCTGATTTCGGAATGCCACGTATTTCATGATTCATATTGTTTTCTACTAAATAACAAATCTTTCCATTTGTTAACTTATATAGACATTTCCTACATGAAAAATGTTATGGGATATCAATTCTAATTTAGATGCTTGCATATCAACAAATATAATATGTGACACTACTACAGAAACCAGATTCCACGACGGTTAAAAACCGTCGTAGTAATACTTCAACGACGGTTTAAAAACCGTCGTGGAATCCACAGTCGTGGTAAATATATGGATTCCACGACGGTTTTAGAACCGTCGTGGTATCTCGGATTATACGGCAGTTTTAGGACCGTCGTGGTATCTCAAATTACACGACGGTCTTAGGACCGTCGTGGTATCCGTGATACCACGACGGTTTAAGAACCGTCATGGCGTCGATACAATAAAAAAACGATCCAGGTCTTTCATTTGATTTTATATATGTAGGACGCAAAATTTGGGCAACATGCAAGCGTGCACGGTTCTCGGATTATTTTTGAAATTTCGCAGAACGGATATCACGACGGTTTTTTTAAAAACCGTCGTGGTATAAAAAGTTACCACGACGGTCAAAAAAGACCGTCGTGGTAGGTCCTCGGGAAGGACCAACCACGACGGTCTTTTGACCGTCGTGAAAGGATGTCAAAGAAGCGCGTAGGAGCGTGCCCGCGCGGCCCAGGCGCGCGCCGCGCGCTTGGGGACCAACCACGACAGTCAAAAGACCGTCGTGGAATGCTCTCCTTCCTGCTGGCCAGGCGCGCGCCCGCGCGGCCCAGGCGCGCGCCCGCGCGCTTGGGGACCAACCACGACAGTCAAAAGACGTCGTGGAAGCTGCCTCCTTCCTGCCCGAGCCAGGGCGCGCCGGCGTCCCAGCGCGCGCCTGCGCGCTTGGGGACCAACCACGACGGCCTTTCAACTCATCTAATCTTCTCACGAACTGAGTGCCTCGGAAGTCGGAACCATCATCTTTGATTTTATCTCTCTCATTTCTCTTCTTCAATCTCTTCCTCTGTTTTCCTCTGATCTTTTTTCACTCCTCCTCAGGCTTCTTCTCTCTTCCTATATCTCGCCCTCATCACTCTCTATCCTCTCTTTTCTTCCACCAATTTCTTTTCCACCGCACCATTTTCTCTCCTCCATTGCCATCTGATCGCCGCCCTCCCATTTCTTACTCTTCTCTTTCTTTATCTCTCCTATCACTATCTGCCATCAATTTGTCTCTCTTTTCTCTCTTCCTCTGCCTGTCACTGTTAACGTGGATGCAAGCCTCGTAATCGCAAGCTCACGATTTCAGCTTACAGATCGCACTCGGCAGCGCTAGGGTTTTTCAATTGGGGGTTTTTTTTTTTTCTATGAGGTACATTCACATATACAGCCCTACTCTTTTTTTTTATGTTTTTTTTTCTTTTCCCTTGTTTGGTTGATGAGAAAATGGAGGAAAAGAAAATGAAATCCTAAAAACGTAATTGTTTCATTTCTATTTAAAACACCTAGTCTTGCACATGAAAGCATCATTATTTGATTATATTTTGCAGATGGATGGTCTAGGACATGAAGTGAATCTTGAGTCTGGTACTAGTGCTACTGCTCCTGCCAATACAGATGTGCCTATTGATGAAGATGAGGAAGAGGAGCTTGAAGTTATTTCTGAAGATGCACCCAGCAAGCCAAACGCAAAAGAAGGACTACTTCTATTGTCTGGTCACATTTTGATAAGCTTCCGATGAGTGAAGACAAGAGGTTAAGGGCAAAATGCAAGGAATGTGGTTCTGTTTATTTAGCTGATAGTAAGAATGGGACTGGAAGCATGCGGCGTCATATGATATCTTGCCAACGAAAAGACACACGTGATATCGGCCAACTTTTGATATCACAAGAAAAAGGCTCTTTAGCAGTGAGTGCAAAGAGGTTTGATCCTGAACACTTTCGGCAATTGATAACAACAGCCATCATTTTGCATGATCTTCCATTTTCTTTGTTGAATATGAAGGTATTAGGGCCGCTTTTCAATATTTGCAGCCTGACATTAATTTGGTTTCGAGAAACACTTTGAAGGCAGATGTGTTTAAAATGTTTTCAAGGGAACGAATAAGAATTAAATCTATGTTGGATGCGACCCCTGGTAGAATTTGTTGACTTCTGATTTGTGGACTTCTATAGTCACAGATGGTTATTTGACATTGACCGCCCATTTCATTGACAAAGATTGGGTGTTGCAAAGAGGATTTTAAATTTTGTTTCATGCCACCTCCACACACTGGTATTGCATTGTCCGAAAAACTTTATGCATTGCCATGCGATTGGGGAATTGAAAATAAGGCGTTTTCTCTTACTTTGGATAATGCTTCTGCAAATGATGTGTCTGTGGATTTGTTAAAAGATGAATTGAATGGAAAGAAAGCACTTATTTCTAATGGTACTTTTTTCCATATTCGTTGTTGTGCCCATATTCTTAACCTAGTAGTCCATGAGGGTCTGAAAGATATTGATGATGTGGTGAAAAAGGCCCGTGAAAGTGTGAAATATGTGAGAGGGTCACAAATTAGAAAGAAGAAGTTTCTAGAATGTGTAAATCTTGTGGGTCTTGATGCTAAGAGGGGTTTAAGGCAAGATGTGCCAACTAGATGGAACTCTACATTTCTCATGCTTGACATTGTCTTGTATTATCGGCGTGCATTTTAGATCAATACAGGAGCTCACTTAAACCTGACGTAGTTCAGGCATTGGTTTGCACTAGGGATTGGCTATTTGGAGATAAAGGTATATTCTACCTTTGAGTCTTTGATATGTAGTAATAGCATTACACATGATATAATCTAGTTTTCAATTTTATATATATTGAAGTTATTACTTGGTTGTATTAAGCTGTGAATTTTTCTTTAATGTTCTAGATGTTTTCAAGTTGAATGGAGAAATAGTGTATTCATTTCTTATTGACTACATAAGATTACATTATGTTGTTGGCCACTTATCAAATTTATGTGCAGACAACAACAAATCAATTCACATGGCTGTGGATGAAATCATTGAAGATGTGCTCAGTTTGGAACTCAACGAGTCTAACTCCATGTCTGCTCAAAGCTCCCACAATCCCAGCTCCTCAAATGCAGATGTTCAAATGGAAGGTAATTTAGACATAGTGACATTTTTTTAAATCTTTAGATAGTTTTTAAATATGTTTTAATTTCATTCTCATAAATTTCTTGAATAGGTTGAAATATTTGGAAACTTTTGAAGATTTATGGAGATGGAACCTATGATGCTATGATTCTCAAGTAAGAAAGCATTTCCTTTTATATTAATATTTTGTTGTCTTTTGATGTTTCTATTAATATTTTGGATATTGATTATGTGACAATTTAGAATTTTAAGTGTTAGTGAATTTAGAATTTAGAATTTGTATTAGTGAATTTAAACTTTTGTGTTAGTGAATTTAGAATTTTAAGTGATTTTTTTTTTCCATAATTTTTGTGTTAAATGGGTCCGGAAGCCATTTCGTGTTAAACGGGCCATAAACGGGCTTTTCGTGTTAAATGGGCCGTTAACGGGCTTTTCGTGTTAAATGGGTCATAAACGTGTTTGTTTTCGTGTCAACCCGTCTTGGCCCGTTTAATAATCGTGTTCGCGTGTCGTGTCGTGCTACCCGTTTATTAATCGTGTCGTGTTCGTGTTTGAGTTCGTGGCCCGTTTATTAATCGTGTCGTGTTCGTGTTCAAGCTAATCGTGTCGTGCCGTAATCGGGCTGGCCCGAACACGGCCCGCGAACACGATTTGCCAGCTCTACTATTATCAAAATAATATGTGGTCAACAGGTCAATAGTGTGCAAACTTCATTGGCGCCACATACCCAAATATATACGCCAGCACGAGAATACCAATAAATTAATAGTTTCCTTTTAAGCTACGATTATATGTGATCCTAAATTTTAGTCAAAATTGAGTACACAAAAGCATATATATGGAGCGTTAACTTTGAAATATTTTATAATTTTCATCAAAGTAATTGTCTTCTCACGTAAACCAAACAGAATTTCAAAATGTGAGATTGAAAAACAGAATTTCAAGATAACGTGCCAGCTCGCATGGGCTGTCCAAAGTTGAAATATCTTATCCAAAAGAGGACTAGAATATGATTCCAATACATATTCTTGCACGTATTGTTCTTTTCTTCCTTTTTTTTTATTCCGAAATAAGAATTTTTTTGCTGTAACTGTATGCATGCATGAGTTCTATAAAGACCCCTCTTCCGCATGGCTTGTGAAGCACTACACTCATAAGTTTCTTTCTTCATCTTCTACTTAACCTTCAAACTGCTCTTTACCTTATACACTTTCAATCCGATCAATGACGCCTTCCAAAACCAGTTATGCCTCCGATCATGTCACCGACTTTGTCATAAACAAAGGCAATGGTGCAAAGGGTCTCTCAGAAACTGGCATCAAATCCATCCCCAAACAATATGTCCAGCCTCTTGAAGAGAGGTCCATGAACAAGGTCATAGTCGGAGAGTCTATTCCGATCATCGATGTCTCTAACTGGGACGACCCTAAAGTGGCGTCGTCCATCTGGGACGCCGCCGAGAAATGGGGTTTCTTTCAGATCATCAACCATGACGTTCCCATCGAAGTGCTCGATAACGTCAAAGAGGCGACATGCCGGTTCTTTAACTTGCCCGCTGAGGAGAAGAACAAGTACTCTAAAGAGAATACGGTGTCCAATAATGTTCGGTACATGACCAGCTTTATTCCTGAGGTGGAGAAGGCCTTGGAATGGAAAGATTATCTCAGTCTCTTTTACGTTTCTGAGGATGAGGCCTCTAGGCTGTGGCCTTCTGCTTGCAAGTAAGAAAAGTTGAAATCTAGACTCAATATTGTATTTAGCACTTCGTTTTCACACTCTTTTCAGACCCTATTCAAAAGTTATTTTCTCTTACAAAAATTTGAGTTTTATCTTGGGATCAAAACGGATTTATGCCTATGCATACTTATTACTAGTAGACGGATGACCACTTAAGGTTCCTCATGCTCGCTCCCAATTCAAATTCAATTTTTACCCATATGATCACCTGTGGCAATAGCGAAAGTGCACCATTGGTGCCTGGCCTATCCATTGGGAATGTTGGATCCCTAACCATTCCACATGTGGTATTAATAAATTATCATGATTGTGGTGTTGCTCAAAACATTTGAAGTGTCGTCCTCTTTATTTATTTATTTATTTTTTTTGGGTCTGTGTTAAAAGTATATATATATATTAACTAATTGATAATCATGAGATCATGACTGCCTATTTTTGCATTAAAATTTCTTAACCATTTTATATACATTCATCTGAATTAGTTTTTCTTATTCTATCATCTTTTTCAGGGATCAAGTGTTGGAATATATGAACAAGAGCGAGAAAGTTATAAGCCAACTTTTAAGAGTGCTAATGAAGGGGCTAAATGTGACAGAAATAGATAGTGAAAAAGAGAAGCTTATCTCGGGTTCAAGGAGGATTAACCTGAATTACTATCCTATTTGTCCAAGTCCGGAGCTCACTGTCGGAGTTGGTCGCCACTCCGATGTCTCCACACTTACCGTTCTCCTTCAAGACGACATCGGTGGGCTTTACGTGCGAGTAGAGGCAAGAGACAGTTGGGTTCATGTCCCACCCGTAAAAGGGTCTCTTGTTATAAACATCGGCGATGCACTGCAAATATTCAGTAACGGACGATACAGAAGCATTGAGCATAGAGTCGCAGCCAATGGAGAAAGTAACAGGATCTCTGTTCCAATATTTGTCAACCCAAGGCCAACCGATATCATCGCTCCCTTGCCTGAAGTGCTCGCCAGTACCGGAGAGGAACCGATCTATAAACCGGTTCTGTACTCGGACTACGTCAAGCATTTCTACAGAAAGGCCCACGATGGAAAGCTTACCATTGATTTTGCGAAGAAATAATGTTTTTCTTGTTGAAGAATGATTCAAAAGTAGTGGGTCCACGTTTTGTCTCAATAAGTCCTAGTATCTAGGAAGTTTGTTTATTATTTCTATCTTATTTGTTTAGTGGTTATAGGAAGTTTTATATCAATTAGTCCTAGTATCTAGGAAGTTTGTTTATTATTTCTATCTGATTTGTTTAGTGGTTATAGGAAGTTGTTCACGTGCCTACTTCATAGCTATGTAGTTGAGATAGTGGAGTAAAGCTAGTTTCTTTTGTAAGCCTATATATAGGTCCCCTGTTAAATTTAATGAAGTATCAGAGTAATTCAGAACAAAATTATTTCTTTTCTCTTTTTTTTTATTAGTTTCCAAAGAAAACTTTATCCTCTTCCCAACATTTCTGTGTATGTTCTGATAAGAATAAACGTGTTCTATAGATAATGAAATAAATAAAAATAAGCACAAGTGCTGAAAGATGTAAGGTTATTAGTGAATACAGTTAATTATTTTCTGATCCGGAGACATTTTTCTTACCTCTTGAGTTTATTTACATTCATTACGTCTGAATTCAAGATTGGGATGCTTTATGTTTTTTATTTTTGTTTGAATGGATGTTTTGTAATTGATATCTATATTACCGTCGTTTGGACCATAACATATACCTAAATTTTATACATATTACCCGACTAAGCAAACCAACTAAGCGCATAATATTTGTAAGTAACCCAATAAACTAAAGATACAACAAAGTATCTTTGAGATTGGTCAAGTTTTAAGATACGAGTTGCGGCTGGCTTCTTTGAGATTGGTCTCCGATCATAAGGAGTCATCTTTGTTTCAATAGGGTTGCCTTTGTTAGGGTTCATGTTTTATCTTTTTTGCCTTCTTCTGTTATTTTCAATTTTTTGCATTTTTTTTTCTATTAATAAAACAATGGGATAAGTGAGTGAAAAGGGTACTAAGAGGCTGATATGGTAGGGATACCAGAATATACTTGCTGATGTTTATCACTATCATTTACTCAAAAACAATATATATATATATATGATAACTTTATAAATAGAGTTATTTTAGCATTCGTAAGGTTATATTTTTATTATAATCTTAGTAATTTATATTAATTTTTTCACAGATTTATTACGTTGTCCCAAGTATGTTAATAGGGTTAAAAATAACAATTTGGAGCTAAAATATGATAAAAATGATTTAAAATAGCAAAAGAAAATTCGGAGCCACGTTGACCACTAGCGTGAGTATCCACGTACGATCACTCGCTAGTTTTGGCCGTTAGATCTACAAGGAGCAGCCCAGGATCACTAGTACGCGAAACTTGCCCAGCCAAGCGTGTCCTAGTGCACGTGTCAGCAACCAGGGCATTGCCAGATCCGGTGTGGCGTGTCCCAGGAACTTCGCATGCGCCTGCATGTGTTGAATTGTTTGCATGCTTTATTCTTATTAAAATATTTTTTTAGTTAGAACAAATTAGATAGAAACTCAATTATATTAAGGATTATATTTGAGAAGGAAAAAAATGTTTGAAAAGTTGAATTTTTTTATCTGAAAAAAAAAAAAAAAAAAGAGGAACCAAAACGAGAGCATCAAACAAAACACTTGTTTTGGTTGAAAAACCGAGAACAGTACTGCCCATTTTGGCAATTGTTATATATGTACAGATAAACACCAACAAATTCAATTTTGGAATAAAGAGTTTAAGAGTGGAGGTAAAAAGAGCATAATAGGGGTGGTGAAGAGTAATATTCTTCGTAATAAATGACATAAAAAAAAAAAAAAGAACGTTTTTATTTGTTTCATTTTTTTTTTTTTTTTGGAAAGTATGAAGACAAATTGCAGAAGTAGAAGTTAGCAAGTGACAAAGGAAGGGCCGTTTATAAGCATTTTGAAAATGATTTTGTTCTCAATCTAAAATAAAAATGAGAACGATTTTAAGATATTTTTAAAATAGTTCTTGATTTTGAGATATTTTTTAAAATAGTGCTTGATTGTGTTTCTAGAAAAATTAGTTTGAGTACACCAAAAAAAAAGGTGTGTCTGTGTATATTTATGAACTTGTTTATTGAGTGTATAGGCTATAGAAAATGAAAATGAAACTAGCAAAACAACTTTATTTGATTTTTTCATTAATTAATAACAAAAAATGAGAATGATTTTTTTTTTAATTTATGTTCCCTAATTCTGTGCCCAACAAACGTTATTTAAAATTCATTTCCAAAATACTTTAATTAAAACCTATTTGTTTTTTTTTTTTCCAAACTGTTTTTTAACCAATTATAAACAGGACTTAAGTGGTTCTTACATATCTCTCATCTAAATTTAAGAATTTGAACACAAAATAAATACTGATACTTAAACAACTAAATTAATTATCAAAATAGTTTTGAAAATACAAATAATAAAACAAGAAAGTAAGATGACAGATTTTAAATGAAAAGAATGTGGAAATGATTCGACACTAACGAGCGCCCCCTTTGTGACTGCCACCAACCATGGGGCCTACAAAGAGGAAAAGTCGGAAGCAGAGTCAAGAGGAAAAGTCGAGAGCATGGTCAAGAGGACAGAGTTTAAAAAAGGCCAAAAAAAACCAGGAAGTTACCCTGGAAAACGACAAACAATATTAGTCTCTTTTTTTCTATTTTTTGGATAAAATCCAATTAATACATCACCAATACTATTTGGTCAACAAGTCGACAATGTGCAATCTTTCCTTCGTGTGACATAAAAATCAATATTATACACGCAACCGTGTAATTACTAGTGATGCATAGTCCCCAAAAGCATACGGCTTACTAGAGCATCAACGGATAATAAATTTAGACATTTGAATAAGTAGACGGAAAAAAAAAAAGTATTATTAGATTATAATCTTATCTCTATCATTAAATCATTAAGTTGTTGTGTAGTTTTTTTTTTTTTTTTTTTTTGAATTGGACGTCTTCTTTTAAATTAGCTTTTGAGATGAATTATATCTTGAGCTCATTTCGTATGCTATCAAAGATGGATTTTAAGAGTGGATTTGAACTCGTCCCATTTACATGACATAAACTCATAAGGGATTATGTTAAAATGTGAATTTAATTATCACACCATTAAGTTACGGGGTTGTTTTGATGTTAGTACCCTCCCTCTTTGAACTAATTTTTGGAGATGAGTTCTACCCAAATTCATTTAACACTATCTAATTGAATGATATTATTTGAAAGCAAAATATGCTATGTGCTAAATTTGATAGGAAACTTCCCACTATGATAGCCAAATAGAATTTAATATAGATAACAAAAACATATAGCTACAAAATGGATAAGAAAAATAAACAAAGTTAGGTTAAGATATTAGGACTTTATTAACCACAAATTCGTCTAGGTCATACAATTGGATCCTTTTGTCTCATGCATTTGGGTATTCGGGAACCCAGCCTAGGACTCCATAACATATATATATATATATATTTGCACACACATATATATAGAGTTTTCTATATTTTTCTTACATATTTTGTGAGTAATGCGAAATGCTAAAGTCGTTGTAAGCATGCAAATATGCAATGAAAATCTCATTATTAGAATAGGAAACGATGACGTTTTAATGGACCTTTCTGGGGAACTTGGTGCAATTTGTGGTGAATTGCTTATTTTTACTTAGGCCACATGGTTATTTCCTTGGGGAACATCTGGCCCATTCCCTTTTTTATTTTTATTTTGTCTTTTTTTCTAAATAATTACTCATCACAAATTGTCGAATTTTGCAACTTATTTTTTGTATGTTTTATTTCTTCATTCAATAATTTTTTCTAATATTTTTATTTATATATATTTGAAACTCTAATACCAGCCTTGCATTCTAATTGAAAATTTTTAATTTGAATTGAAAATATAAGATGAATATATTTTTGAGAAAGAAAATTAATGCGCTGCATGCAGATTTTAGAACAGTAAAATTGAATTTGATTTGAATAATATTTTTTATATTCAAAAAGATGTGTCAAACTCGCTACAGGGATTTTATCAGTGCTATATGTAAGTTTATCTTTATTTGATGTTACATATGTATACATGTTGATATACATATATAATATAGGTGTTCTTTAAATCTTCGCATAAGGGAATGGAAACAAAGACGTGAACATAATGAAGAACGGCAGGAAGAAACCTCAGAAAATGACAAACAACCGCCTGTTTTTTTTTTTTTTTTTTTTTTTTTTTAATTTTGTTTTTTTTTTCGATCAAATTAATCCTATTATCAAAATAATATGTGGTCAACAGGTCAATAATGTGCAAACTTCCTTGGCCCCACATACCCAAATATATACGCCATCACGAGAATACCAATAAATTAATAGCTCCTTTTAAGCTACGATTATATGTGATCCTCAATTTTAGTCAAAATAGAGGACACAAAAGCGTATATATGGAGTGTTAACTCTGAAATATTTTATAATTTTCATCAAAATAATTGTCTTCTCACGTAGATCAAACAGAATTTCAAAATGTGAGATTGAAAAACAGAATTTCAAGAAAACGTGACAGCTCGCATGGGCTGTCCAAAGTTGAAATATCTTATCCAAAAGAGGACTAGAATATGATTCCAATACATATTCTTGAACGTATTGTTCTTTTCTTCCTTTTTTTTAATTCCGAAATAAGATTTTTTTTGCTGTAACTGTATGCATGCATGAGTTCTATAAAGACCCCTCTTCCGCATGGCTTGTGAAGCACTACACTCATAAGTTTCTTTCTTCATCTTCTACTTAACCTTCAAACTGCTCTTTACCTTATACACTTTCAATCCGATCAATGACGCCTTCCAAAACCAGTTATGCCTCCGATCATGTCACCGACTTTGTCATAAACAAAGGCAATGGTGCAAAGGGTCTCTCAGAAACTGGCATCAAATCCATCCCCAAACAATATGTCCAGCCTCTTGAAGAGAGGACCATGAACAAGGTCATAGTCGGAGAGTCTATTCCGATCATCGATGTCTCTAACTGGGACGACCCTAAAGTGGCGTCGTCCATCTGGGACGCCGCCGAGAAATGGGGTTTCTTTCAGATCATCAACCATGACGTTCCCATCGAAGTGCTCGATAACGTCAAAGAGGCGACATGCCGGTTCTTTAACTTGCCCGCTGAGGAGAAGAACAAGTACTCTAAAGAGAATACGGTGTCCAATAATGTTCGGTACATGACCAGCTTTATTCCTGAGGTGGAGAAGGCTTTGGAATGGAAAGATTATCTCAGTCTCTTTTACGTTTCTGAGGATGAGGCCTCTAGGCTGTGGCCTTCTGCTTGCAAGTAAGAAAAGTTGAAATCTAGACTCAATATTGTATTTAGCACTTCGTTTTCACACTCTTTTCAGACCCTATTCAAAAGTTATTTTCTCTTACAAAAATTTGAGCTTTATCTTGGGATCAAAACGGATTTATGCCTATGCATACTTATTACTAGTAGAAGGATGACCACTTAAGGTTCCTCATGCTCCCAATTCAAATTCAATTTTTACCCATATGATCACCTGTGGCAATAGCGAAAGTGCACCATTGGTGCCTGGCCTATCCATTGGGAATGTTGGATCCCTAACCATTCCACATGTGGTATTAATAAATTATCATGAATGTGGTGTTGCTCAAAACATTTGAAGTGTCGCCCTCTTTATTTATTTATTTTTTTTTTTGGGTCTGTGTTAAAAGTGTATATATATATATATATATATATTAACTAATTGATAATCATGAGATCATGACTGCCTATTTTTGCATTAAAATTTCTTAATCATTTTATATACATTCATGTGAATTAGTTTTTGTTATTGTATCATCTTTTTCAGGGATCAAGTGTTGGAATATATGAACAAGAGCGAGAAAGTTATAAGCCAACTTTTAAGAGTGCTAATGAAGGGGCTAAATGTGACAGAAATAGATAGTGAAAAAGAGAAGCTTATCTCGGGTTCAAGGAGGATTAACCTGAATTACTATCCTATTTGTCCAAGTCCGGAGCTCACTGTCGGAGTTGGTCGCCACTCGGATGTCTCCACACTTACCGTTCTCCTTCAAGACGACATCGGTGGGCTTTACGTGCGAGTAGAGGCAAGAGACAGTTGGGTTCATGTCCCACCCGTAAAAGGGTCTCTTGTTATAAACATCGGCGATGCACTGCAAATATTCAGTAACGGACGATACAGAAGCATTGAGCATAGAGTCGCAGCCAATGGAGAAAGTAACAGGATCTCTGTTCCAATATTTGTCAACCCAAGGCCAACCGATATCATCGCTCCCTTGCCTGAAGTGCTCGCCAGTACCGGAGAGGAACCGATCTATAAACCGATTCTGTACTCGGACTACGTCAAGCATTTCTACAGAAAGGCCCACGATGGAAAGCTTACCATTGATTTTGCGAAGAAATAATGTTTTCTTGTTGAAGAATGATTCAAAAGTAGTGGGTTCACGTTTTGTGTCAATAAGTCCTAGTATCTAGGAAGTTTGTTTATTATTTCTATCTGATTTGTTTAGTGGTTACAGGAAGTTTTGTGTCAATAAATCCTAGTATCTAGGAAGTTTGTTTATTATTTCTATCTGATTTGTTTAGTGGTTATAGAAAGTTGTTCACGTGCCTACTTTATAGCTATGTAGTTGAGATAGTGGAGTAAAACTAGTTTCTTTTGTAAGCCTATATATAGGTCCCCTGTTAAATTTAATGAAGTATCAGAGCAATTCAAAACAAAATTATTTCTTTTCTCTGTTTTTTTATTAGTTTCCAAAGAAAACTTTATCCTCTTCCCAACATTTCTGTGTATGTTCTGATAAGAATAAACGTGTTCTATAGATAATGAAATAAATAAAAACAAGCACTAGTGCTGAAAGATGTAAGGTTATTAGTGAATACATGAGTTAATTATTTTCTGATCCGGAGACATTTTTCTTACCTCTTGAGTTTATTTACATTCATTACGTCTGAATTCAAGATTGGGATGCTTTATGTTTTTTATTTTTGTTTGAATGGATGCTTTGTAATTGATGTCTATATTACCGTCGTTTGGACGATAACATATACCTTAATTTTATACATATTACCCGACTAAGCAAACCAACTAAGCGCATAATATTTGTAAGTACCCCAATAAACTAAAGATACAACAAAGTATCTTTGAGATTGGTCAAGTTTTAAGAGACGAGTTGCGACTTACTTCTTTGAGATTGGTCTCCGATTACAAGGGGTCATTTTTTTTTCAATAGGGTTGCCTTTGTTAGGGTTCATGTTTTATCTTTTTTGCCTTCTTCTGTTATTTTCAATTTTTTGCATTTTTTTCTTTTTTTTTTTTCTATTAATAAAACAATAGATAAGTGAGTGAAAAGGGTACTAAGAGGCCAACATGTGGTAGGGATACCTGGGTATACCTGCTTATGTTTATCATCATCATTTACTCAAAAAAATATATATATATATATATAATAACTCCATAAATAAAGTTATTTTAGCATTCATAAGGTTATATTTTTGTTATGATCTTAGTAATTTATATTAATTTTTTCACAGATTTATTATGTTGTCCCAAGTATGTTAATAAGGTTAAAAGTAACAATTTGGAGCTAAAATATGATAAAAAGGATTTAAAATAGCAAAAGAAAATTCGGAACCAACGTTGACCACTAGCGTGAGTATCCACGTACGATCACTCGCTAGTTTTGGCCGTTAGATCTTCAAGGAGCAGCCCAGGATCACTAGTACGCGAAACTTGCCCAGCCAAGCGTGTCTCAGTGCACGTGTCAGCAACCAGGGCATTGCCAGATCCGGTGTGGCGTGTCCCAGGAACTTCGCATGCGCCTGCATGTGTTGAATTGTTTGCATGCTTTATTCTTATTAAAATATTTTTTTTAGTTAGAACAAATTAGATAGAAACTCAATTATATTATATTTGAGAAGGAAAAAAATGTTTGAAAAGTTGAATTTTTTTATCTGAAAAAAAAAAAAGAAAAAAAAGAGGAACCAAAACGAGAGCATCAAGCAAAACACTTGTTTTGGTTGAAAAACCGAGAACAGTATTGCCCATTTTGGCAATTGTTATATATGTACAGATAAACACCAACAAACTCAATTTTGGAATAAAGAGTTTAAGAGTGGAGGTAAAAAGAGCATAATAGGGGTGGTGAAGAGTAATATTCTTCGTAATATATGACATAAAAAAAAAAAGAACGTTTTTATTTGTTTCATGTTTTTTTTTGGAAAATATGAAGACAAGTTGCAGAAGTAGAAGTTAGCAAGTGATAAAGGAAGGGCCCTTCGTAAGCATTTTGAAAATGATTTTGTTCTGAATCTAAAATAAAAATGAGAATAATTTTAAGATAATTTTTAAAATAGTTCTTGATTTTGAGATATTTTTTAAAATAGTGCTTGATTGTGTTTCTAGAAAAATTAGTTTGAGTACACCAAAAAAAAAAGGTGTGTCTGTGTATATTTATGAACTTGTTTATTGAGTGTATAGGCTATAGAAAATGAAAATGAAACTAGCAAAACAACTTTATTTGATTTTTTCATTAATTAATAACAAAAAATGAGAATGACTTTTTTTTTTTTATTTATGTTCCCTAATTCTGTGCCAAACAAACGTTATTTAAAATTCATTTCCAAAATACTTTAATTAAAACCTATTTGTTTTTTTTTTTTTTTCCAAACTGTTTTTTAACCAATTATAAACAGGACTTAAGTGGTTCTTACATATCTCTCATCTAAATTTAAGAATTTGAACACAAAATAAATACTGATACTTAAACAACTAAATTAATTATCAAAATAGTTTTGAAAATACAAACAATAAAACAAGAAAGTAAGATGACAGATTTTAAATGAAAAGAATGTGGAAATGATTCGACACTAACGAGCGCCCCCTTTGTGACTGCCACCAACCATGGGACCTACAAAGAGGAAAAATCGGAAGCAGAGTCAAGAGGAAAAGTCGAGAGCATGGTCAAGAGGACAGAGTTTTAAAAAGGCCAAAAAAAACCAGGAAGTTACCCTGGAAAAAGACAAACAATATTAGTCTCTTTTTTTCTATTTTTTGGATAAAATCCAATTAATACATCACCAATACTATTTGGTCAACAAGTCGACAATGTGCAATCTTTCCTTCGTGTGACATAAAAATCAATATTATACACGCAACCGTGTAATTACTAGTGATGCATGGTCCCCAAAAGCATACGGCTTACTAGAGCATCAACGGATAATAAATTTAGACATTTGAATAAGTAGACGAAAAAAAAAAAAGTATTATTAGATTATAATCTTATCTCTATCATTAATCATTAAGTTGTTGTGTTGTTTTTTTTTTTTTTTTTTGAATTGGACGTCTTCTTTTAAATTAGCTTTTGAGATGAATTATATCTTGAGCTCATTTCATATACTATCAAAGATGGATTTTAAAAGTGGATTTGGACTCGTCCCATTTACATGACATAAAAGTTAAAACTCATAAGGGATTATGTTAAAATGTGAATTTAATTATCACACCATTAAGTTACAGGGTAATTTTGATGTTAGTACCCTCCCTCTTTGAACTAATTTTTGGAGATGAGTTCTACGCAAATTCATTTAACATTATCTAATTAAATGATACTATTTTAATGTAAAATATTCTATGTGCTAAATTTTATGGGAAACTTCCCACTAAGATAGCCAAATAGTTTAGCTGTGATGACTTTTTGAACTATTAAAAGATACTAATGAAAAAAAAAAAACACACATGCATAGTATGCATTGAATTTTTTGCATGCTTCATTCTTATTGAAATATTATTTTGTGAGAACAAATTAGATAGAAACTCAACTATATTAAGGATTCTATTTGAGAAGGAAAAAAATGTTTGAGAAGTAGCATTTTGTTTCTGGAAAAAAAAAAAGCAACTTTTGTTTTTGTTTTTGTTTTCCCCCTTAAAAGAACCATATTTGAGAAAATAATTCCAGTAATAAATTAGAAGAAAAAAGAACTTGTTTTGGTTGAAAAACCGTGAACAATATAGCCCATTTGGCAGTTGTTATATATGTACACAGATAAACATCAACAATTCAATTCTGGAACAAAAAGGTCAAGAATGGAGGTAAAAAGAGCATACCAGGGGTGGGGAAGAATAATATTCTTTGTAATAAGATGACCCCAAAAAAAAAAAGATACTTTTTTTTTTGTTTAATTTATTTTACGAAAATATGAAGACAAGTTACAGAAGTAGAAGTTAGCAAGTGACAAGGTAAGGGCCATTTATAAGTATTTTGGAAATGTTTTTGTTCTGAATATAAAATAAAAATGAGAATAATTTTGAGATATTTTTCAAAATTTTGTTTGATTGTCTTTCTAGAAAAATTAATTTGAGTACAAAAAAAATAAAAATTGTGTGTGGGTATAATTATGAAAGTATTTATTAACTGTATATGCTATAGAAAATGAAAATGAAACTGACAAATAACTTTATTTCATTTTTTCACTCACTAATAAAAAAAATGATAACGATTTTTTGTTTTCATTTCTGCTTGCTGATTTTATGCAAAACAAATGCTACTTTAAAATCATTTCCAAAACACTTTTACTAAAAACCATGAGTTTCCTTTCCAAACTATTTTCAAAATAATACCAAATGGGACTTAAGTGGTTCTAATATTTCTCTCATCTAAATTTAAGAATTTGAACATAAAATAAATATTAATACTTAAACAATTAAATGACTTGTCAAAATAGTTCAGAAAAGACAATTAATAGATTAAAATAAGAAAAATATGATAAAGATTTGAAATAAAAAGTACTTGGAAATGAATATCCATATTCTCTTGGTCGACACTAACGAGCTCCCCCATTGAGACTGCCACCAACCATGGGTCTCTACAAGGAGGAAAAGTCGAGAGTAGAGAGTTAAAACAAAGGCAAAGGAAGTTACCTTAGAAAACGACAAACAATACTAGTCTCCTTTTTTCTATTTTTGGAAAAAATCCAATTACTACACACGCCAATAATATGCCAACAATTTGCAATATTTCCTTGGCATGACATTATACATCAATATCAGATGCGCCACCGCGAAATTACTGATAAAATAATAGTCTCCTTTGAAGCTACGCCGTTCTTTAGCCAGTTTTTGTTTTTGTTTTTGTCCTCCCACCCACCCACCCCCCTCTTGAAAAGGACAATATTTGAGAATATAATTCTAGTAAGAAATTAGAAGAAACAAGTATTGTCGAAGGTTACATTTAATTTAATAATATTTTGATAAGATTATACTTAAATATTTATGTGGGGGCCATCTTTGAGAATATTTGTTTTAATAGTGACAAGTCAAGAGAAAAAAAATATTTCGAATAGAGATATTTGAAATAAACTTTTAAGAAAAGCCAAAAAAAGGGACCAAAATGAGAGAAGTCAAATTTTTGGGGAAAGAAGAAAAAGGAAGAGACGGACCAGAAGCAGAAGAAGAGGAAGAAGAAGAAGAAGAAGAAAGAGAGAGGAACACCAACAATTTGGCAATTGTTATATATGTATAGATAAACACCAACAATTCTTTTTTTTTTTTTTTTGGAACAAAAAGTTTTAAGAATGAATAGGTAAAAAGAGCATATTAGGGGTGGGGAAGAATAATATTTCTTTAATTTGTAATACATGACCCCAAAAAAAAAAAAAGTAAGTTTCTTCTTTTCATGTATATTATAAATATCAAGACAAGTTGCACAAGTAGAAGCTAGCAAGTGAAAGTAAGGGCCGTTTATAATCATTTTGGAAATGATTTTGTTCTAAATATGAAATAAAAATGAGATATTTTTCAAAGTTTTGTTTGATTGTATTTCTAGAAAAATTAATTCGAATACACAAAAAATAAAATTATATTTGAGTACATTTATGAAGTGTTTATTGAGTGTCTATGCTATAGAAAATGAAAATGAAAATGAAAATGAAACTTACAAAATAATTTTATTTGATTTTCTCATTCATTAATAAAAATTAATTTTTTATATTCATTTTTGTTTGCTGATTTTGTGCAAAATATACGTTATTTTATAATCATTTTCAAAACACTTTTATTGAAAACCGTGAATTTCCTTTCCAAATCATTTTCAAAACAACACCAATCAGGCCTTAAGTGATTCTAATTTCTCTTATCTAAATTTATGGATTTGAACACAAAAGTATTTTCAAAAAAAAAAAAGTTTTGAAAAGACAAATAATAAGGATATCAGATTTGAAATGGAAAGAACGTGGAAATGATTTCCACATTCTCTGGTCGACGCTAACAAGCGCCCCATTGAGACTGTCACCAACCATGGGCCTTCAAAGAGGAAAAGTCGAAAGCAGAGTCAAGAGGACAAAGTTTAAAAGAAGGCCAAAACCAGGAAGTTACCTTAGAAAACGACAGACAATACTAGTCTCCTTTTTTTTTTTCATTTTTGGATGAAATCCAATTAATACACTCACGAATAACATTTGGTCAACAAGTCAACAATGTGGAATATTTCCTTGTGACGTGTAAATAAATATCAAATACGCCACCGCGAAATTACTAAAATAGTAGTCTCCTTTGAAGCTTACGCTGTTCTATAGTCCTCAATTTTTATTTCCCTATTATAGTCAAGAAATAGTACGCTTAGAACATTACCGAATACAAATAATAGAAATGGTTAAAGCAAATCATAGTTAAAATGAAACCAGATTATGATAACATAAAAAGGAAAGAACAATAACTAAAAGAATTAGAAAAGAAAATAGAAGATTTATATAGAAAAGCCGAGAAATTTGATAATGAAGAACCAGAATCGCTGTTGTGTTTTTTTTTTTATTCATGAATTACACATCTTTTCTTTTTTCCCCCCTAAAGTGAGCTTTTAAGATGAAATCTATCTTAACCTCATTTAACATATAAATGGCGGATTTTACAAGTGGATTTAGACCATGACCCTTCTTCATGACATGATAAGAATTAAGGATGGCATTAGATCATTAACTTATTGGGTTGTTGTGATGTTTATATCCTCTCTTTTGAGCTAGCATTAATTTTAAACATGAATTCTACCAAATTCAATTAAACGCTATCTAATTGAATGATATTCTTTTAATGTAAAATATGCTATGTGCAAAATTCGATAGAAATTTCCCACTAAGATAGCCAGGTAGAATTTAATATTTGATTTTTATTAATTGGTATCTCATATTTTTCATTTAATCGTTGTAACCGTTTTTAAAAAAATTAAATTATTTAAGTACTATAATTTTAGTTTGTAAGTTTCAAAACCTAATAATGCTAACAAGAGATAAATTATTGTATACGAAGTACTATATCAAATATATTATATAAAAATTATAGTATTGGTATCATCACATACAACGAAAGTTTTACGTAAAACCAATAGAAATTTCAAAAGGTGAGAGTGGATGTGTTTGTCTGGTTGATAAGCCCAAACTAATATTTTCAAACTTTTTTATCTTTTTTCCTAAAAGTTTTTATTTTTTTCCTAAAAAGTTTTTTTTTTATCTTTTCTGAAAAGTCAACATAATTTATTATTTAAACTTAAAAATCTTAACTCAAACTTACACACCAAACACCCCCTCATAATTAGTCCAACCCTAGTCCAAGTTGATGTGCTAATTTACAAGGGCTGTCCAACGTTGAAATATCTTACACAAATGCTGAATAGAAATATTATTCCAACACAAATTCTTGCACTTGTAGTTCTTTTCAACATTTTCTTTACTAGGAATTTTTAGCAGTTTCCAAGAGTACTATAAATACCCCTCTTGCGCATGGCTTGTAAACAACACACCCATAAGCTTCTTTCTTCTTCTTCTACTAATTAGCTTACAAACTCTTTACCATATTCGTCTAAATCTTTTAGGCTCTTTCAATCTGATCCATGGCGCCTTCCAAAATCGGTTACGCCTCCGATCATGTCACTGACTTTGTCATAAACAAAGGCAATGGCGCAAAGGGTCTCTCAGAAACTGGCATCAAAGCCATCCCCAAACAGTATGTCCAGCCTCTTGAAGAGAGGTCCATGAACAAGGTCATAGTCGGAGAGTCTATTCCGATCATCGATGTCTCTAACTGGGACGATCCTAAAGTGGCGTCGTCCATCTGTGAGGCCGCGGAGAAATGGGGTTTCTTTCAGATCATCAACCATGACGTGCCCATCGAAGTGCTCGACAACGTCAAAGAGGCGACATGCCGGTTCTTCGACATGCCTGCTGAGGAGAAGAACAAGTATTCTAAAGAGAATACGGTGTCCAATAATGTTCGGTACATGACCAGCTTTATCCCGGATGTGGAGAAGGCTTTAGAATGGAAAGATTACCTCAGTCTCTTTTATGTTTCTGAGGATGAGGCCTCCAGGCTGTGGCCTGCTGCTTGCAAGTAAGAAAATTTGAAATCTAGATACTTATATTCTATTTGGCACTCCATCTAAAAACACTTTTTGAACGTTATTCAAAAAGTTCTTTTACAGTCTTTTCTTTTCAAGAAAATTTGAATTTACTCCTCAAAGTCAAATTTTCAAATCAAACACTTCACTAATTCATGCATATGCATACTTTTTACTAGTAAACGGTGACACAGCCACTTAAGGCTCCACAGACTCCAAATTTAGATTCGATTCTTACTTATCTTACCTGTGGTGGTGATAGCGATAGTGCACCATTGGTAATGTAAATTCTTATATATATTGGATTCCTAACCATTTCATCTATCAAATCCCTAACCATTCTTATGCTGGTGCATGGGATGTGAAAATGTCATGGATCTCTTCTTTTTTTTTTTTTTTTTTTGTAAAAAAAAAAAAAGTGTATGAAATATATGATTAGTTGATAATTGTGAGGTCATGACTACCTATTTTTGCATCAATATCTCCCACAACATGCCAACTTAATCCTTTTATATATACATGCGAATTTACTTTTCAGTTATGTATCAATTTTTTTCAGGGATCAAGTGTTGGAATACATGAATAAAAGCGAGAAGGTTATAAACCAACTTTTAAGTGTGCTAATGAAGGGGTTAAATGTGACAGAAATAGATAGCGAAAAAGAGAAGCTTATCTCAGGTTCAAGGAGGATTAACCTGAATTACTATCCTATTTGTCCAAGTCCGGAGCTCACTGTGGGAGTTGGTCGTCACTCTGATGTCTCCACACTTACCGTTCTCCTTCAAGACGACATCGGTGGGCTTTACGTGCGAGTGGAGGCTAGAGACTGTTGGGTTCATGTCCCACCGGTAAAAGGGTCTCTTGTTATAAACATTGGTGATGCACTACAAATATTCAGTAACGGACGATACAGAAGCATTGAGCATAGAGTCGCAGCTAATGGCAAAAGTAACAGAATCTCAGTTCCAATATTTGTCAACCCAAGGCCAACCGATATCATCTCTCCCTTGCCTGAAGTGCTTGCCAGTACCGGAGAGGAACCGATCTATAAACCGGTTCTGTACTCGGACTACGTCAAGCACTTCTACAGAAAGGCCCACGATGGAAAGCTTACCATTGATTTTGCAAAGAAATAATGTGTTCCTGTTTATGTTATGATAAAAATAAACTTGCTTCCTTAGATGATGAACTAATTAATCTTCTTATGCAAAAGAAGAAAGGTGACGACAGATGTAGGGTTAGTGAATAAATTTAATAAATTTCTAATCGAGAGACATTTTTATTACCCCTGAGTTTATGTAATTTCATTACGTCTAAAGTCAAGATTGGAATGTTTTACTTTCATTCTTTTCCCTTGTTGAAAATGGATGTTTTTTAATTGATATTTTATAGAAACTGACAAACAATTCGTCTTTTTTTTTTTTTTTTGGGATAAACATAATCCCATTAACAAAATATTATGTCATGTGGTCAACAGGTCAGTAATGTGCAAACTTCCTTGGCGCCCCATTATCAAATATTGGAGATCCACCATTGCGAAAATACTAATAAAATAATAGTCTCCTTTAAAGCTACGATTATCAACGGTACTCGATTTTCGTCAAAAACTGTTAAGATGAAAGGAACTTGTGATTAGTTTGTTTGTGCTATGTGATTAGTTTGTGTTTAGTTAGTGATTTGTTAACTTTCTGTTATGTTGTTATCTTTCCGTTATAAGCTTAGTAAATGTAGTTATAAGACTATACCACATGTTCCATTGTAAGTGACAGCTGCTAGACTATTTATAGTCATCTCTTATACAGATTTAGATTAATAAAATTACTTTTCTTTGTGGTTTTCTCATCCAGAATATTCTATTTTCTTCTCTCTTCAATTTTTCCTCGTTTCTTTACAAACAAATTCCACAAAAGCACATGTATGAGATGTCTAATATTGAACTATTTATAATTTTCACATATTCGTCAAAAATCTCTTTATACAAATAAATCTAGTGTATAAGATTTGAATCGTGGTTCGAAAATAAAACAAGAAAATATAATATACATACAAAATAATCTATGGATACAAATACGTAAATAGTAATGTTATTCATAAATAAAATCTCTAAACCAACATACGTATATTCACAAATGGTTTAGAGATTAGATGGAAAAAGATTATTTCTTGATAGAAAAAGTCTTATAACAAAATAAAAAATGATGACTGATCTCAAAAACATTTTGAGTCATGATTTAAAAGGATAAATTTGACATTTATTTGAACGCAAAAAATCTCTCAACCAAAGTATAATGAAAAGTCAAAAATTAGGACTCTGAATGTTCATTTTCCACATTATTTGTATACCGAAGCGAAGTACACCAACTTGGACTTAAGTTTGGACTATCACGTCAGAAGCTGTTTGCTTTTGTGGAGTGTGCGTCACAAGGGATGAAAATTGAGGACTAAACAACAAAAGGATTGTTTGTCATTTATATGGATCAAGTGATACACACAGTCTACTGAATAATTTATCTCTTGATAGACGGTGGTAAGGCAAGGAGCATATGCCTGGCACCTTGGTGGAATTTTGAAAACTCTCTTTATCTCCTCAATGCCTTGTCTGATAGGAGGGATGAAAGATAAAAAGAAAAAAAAAAGTCTAAAATACCTTGATAATAAGGAAAATAAACAAGGAATGAGATAGATTTTTCTTCATGTTGTTTAGTAGAAGAGAAAGAAAAAAGAAAACAACCTGTCAAATCTAATGTATTTTGAAATTACACATTCATATGAATTAGAAGATAACGAGGAATTAAGATCAAAGTAATTAATTTATTTACCATTTTTTTGTTAAACTTTTCCATTCCTTTTTCTTTCAAAGTTGGAGGAATATTAAATTATGTGAGTCTCAGTTATCCAAAATTTCCTATTCTTTCAATTTTTCCACTTTATCAAACATCTTAAAATTTTATTTTTCTCTCTAAAATCCCTCCACCAACTTTGCTCCTCTTCATTTTCCACTCTACCAAACATAGGCTAAGTTTTAAAAATTTCAATGATTCTCTATAGTACCTTTTAGCTCTTATAACAAAATATTATACAACTCTGCTTCTTATTTTTCCTTGAAATTCTTTTAATTGTTACATTTACGTAATTAAAAAAAATATTTTGATTACACCTAAGATTTTGATTTTTAAGTACTCGTATTTTGAGTTTAATATTTCAAATGAGTCAAAATCAACTAAACTATCATATAATCTCACAATTTTTTGAACTCTAAACTTCAAAATTAAATTAAATTATATTAGATTATAAGTTTAGTTCCTTATGTAATAAATAAAGATGCAAATAAACGATGGTAAAATATTTTAGAATTGTAGTTTCATCGAAATTTTTTATTTAATTCAAGCCCCCCTTGAAAAACATTTATCGCTCAGACTCTTCCTTCCTGTCGTTCTTCATGTTCATGTCGTCGTCCACGCATCATCACTCTGTCCTCATGCTTCCTCCGCCTTGTCCTCTTTCCTAAAGCGTAGGGCGGTAGCCTGCGGACATCGTTGGTGTTGACAATGGATGAAAAATTGTTTCAATATTTTTTAATTATTTTATGTGTCTTATTTCATGTCCCATTGATTGTATCTCCAACACTTTTTATGGCTGATTTTACTTTTCTAACTTTCAAAGAATTCTACTTATAGCTAGTCACCATTCTTGGGAACAAATTCCAAAGTAGGCATTTATATAAATTTAAAAATCCGAAAATAAGCTTTTTTCTTATTAAAAAAAATTGTTTGTATTATAACAAAAATACTTCGGTAGAAAGTAAGATGAAAGTATGTGAGTAAAACAAAATTCATTTTGATTTTGGGTTTAAATAAACACATAATTGAATTTAGTTTTGACTGATTCTGAATCTTCTAACACGAGTAAATAGCTTTTATAGATTCTGAATTCACATTTGAAGTCTTCCTACTCTATATAATATTGACTCCAAATAAACAGCTTTTTTGATTTCTGAATTCACACTCTGAATTATGTTTGCTCTAAATCCTATTCACTTTAATTCATGTCATCTACTCCAATTACTTGCAAAAATGTACTGGCATTAACATAGGGCCACACGTCTTGGAGAGATCTGGAAGAGACCGTTGGAGGTCTTTGCCGAGGTGGTAAAGATTTTACAACAGTTGGTAACCTTGTAGGAGATGGAGGAAGAAATTAGTGAAAGGAAACGCTCATTGACTTTTTTCGTTTGTCCTCCTCTTTCCTCTAGTAGCTAGTTCAACTTCCAGGTGGTTCTGTATTTTAAGTTGATGTATTTTTCTAGTTACGTATTGGTTATTTGGTTTATCGTTTTTCCTTAAATATTTAATTTTTTCCCCCTCTTTTACAAGATTATTTGCTTTTTTTTTTCCCCCTCACAAGAGTGTTTGCATAGTTCTAGTTTTCATTGTCTTAATTTGTATCGTTGTTGTTAATTCTATATAGTCAATTTAGTTTATTGTAGCTTTTAGAATCTTTTAATTTTTGCTTTTTATTTTTTCGTTGTTTCTATTATCGTTGTGGTTATCAGTTTTTGTCGTTTTCATTGTTAATTTTTTTTTAATGCTCGTAACTAGTTTGGTTTTTAAAATTTTTGACGTTTTTATACTGTCCATATATATATATATATATATATATATATATATTGTCTCTCTTTCATTTCTTTTTTTCTTTTTGTTAGAGTAGATTGTTGTTGTCCTTTGGTTTGTTGTCGTCTAATTTTTTGTATGTGCGTGTGACTTTATTTGTGTGTGTGTTTCTTTTTCTTTTTTTCTATTTTTGTCCAAGTTTGTTGTCGTTTTTCATTCTGTTGTCTGAGTTTGTTGTTATGCAATTGTTTGAATTTGTAGTTTTTTCATGATCGGTTTGTTGTTGTTTTGAAAAAGATGCCCAGTATTTTCTATAATTCGAGAGTGTAAATATTGATACTAATATTAATATTAATATTAATATTATTGTTGCTGTTGTTGTTGTTAAGATATTGATATTCTGATAATTTGGTGTCAATATTATTTTCCTACTTTGTCACTGTCAGTTCTGAAGCTAAAGTCGCTTTTCAAGTTTGTTTTTTTAAAATTGTTATTTTTTTTTTCTGGGATTAAAATTTTTAATTAGTAATTGTATTTAACATGACATAGTTGTCCGTTTCTTGCTGTTTCAGTTTTGACGTTCTTTTTCTTATTTTACTTGCTTCTCATGGATACATTGTTTGGATCCTTTTCATATCTGAGTTATTTTAAATCGTTGTCGCATACAATTTTCTGTCGTTTTTCAGATAGCAGTCTTTTACACTATTTGTCACTGTTCTGTAGTTTTGTTGTCGTTAGTTTATTTGGGGTACTTACAAGTATAAATTGTGTGCTTAGTTTGTTTGCTAATGTTCTTCGCAAATAAATTCTATAAAACAATATAACCATATTTACTAAATTTTTTAGACGGTAAAAATCTTATAGTAACAAAAACATGATGACTCCGAAAAACATTTTGAGATTTGATTTCTAAATGATATATTTAACATCTACTTCAACGCAATTTCGACACAAATGTATTTCAAAGTTAAAAACTAAGATTCTAAATTATCATTTTTGACATTGGTATTATATGTGAAAAGTTTTTTAATAACGATATGTTAACCAGAAAAGACTAATTAATTTGCAACTTGGAAGGATTATAAGAGACTATGATAAAACTGTAAAAAGACTCAAAATAGTTAATGTGCACTCTAAACAACTTTTTTAGTTAAAATGAGTGTTTGTTACATGTTCAAATATTTTGTTGACGTCAAAATTTTCTTCATACAAATAACTTCAGTGTTTAAGGTTTTGAATCGCGGTTCCAAAATATATACAAATGTGTAATATGCAGGCAAAACAATCTATAAATACAAATATATAAATTCTAATGTAAACAAACAAATTCTGTAATACAACTTAAGCACACTCACAAATAGGCACATTCATAACTGATTTAGACCGTAAAAAAACTATTTCTTGATGATTACTCTAAAAGACATTTGAGTCAAAGGGTATACTTAATATGTACTTAATGTAAAAAGTCTGTCAACCCAAATATATTGAAAAGTCAAAAGCTAAAACTCTAAATGACGATTTTCAACATTTTTCTTTAGGCCAAAAGTTTTTAGTAGCGATTCGTTGAACCGCTATTGAAATTGCAACTCAGAAGAATTATACAAGACTATTATACAAGACTATCGTAAGAATGAAAAAAAGACCAAAGCACATTATTGCGCAATCTTAATGTATATTTTGAGTTAAAACGAGTACTTTTATTTCTTACATGTTCACATTTTCTGTTGATGTGAAAAGTTTCTTCATATAAATATATACAGTGTAGAAAGATTTTAGAATTGCGAATGCAAGATGGGATTAAGATAGTGTTTAGGAAAATAATATTTACACCCTCAATTTATACAAAATAAATGACGTCTTTTTTAAAATGACGACAAACCGATAATGACAGCAAGGTGGGTCTATTTACATCCCTTATTTTATTTTTTCATTATTTTTTAAAACCATTTACCATATTAATTTTAGAATTCAATAACTACTTGTTTTACCATATAATTTTTTCAAAAAAAAAACTTATAAATAAATTTTTTTTCTTTTTTCTTTCTCCTCCATTATAGTCTAAATTTCTATACATTTTTTTTCTTACTTTTTTTAATGTCCTATTTTGTTGTTATTTTTTAATTCATTTCCACAAGATTTTTTTTAAGACAAGATTATTTTATTTTGTTTGTTATTATTTCTATTTTGCAATAGTTTTTGTCGTTCTATGTCATAATTAATTGGTTTTTTATTTTCTAAAAATACCAAGCAAACGAAAAACATGCATGCATGATGTGAAAATATAATCAAATATATTAATTTAATTTGTTATTTATTTTATAAATAATTGAGAGAAATGATTAGAAATTTATGTAAATTCTGAATTGTGAGTTTTTTCTAATTATCTAATAAAAGTATTAACTAAATTCATAATATTTTTAACCATGTGTGTGGAATACTCAGCTTCAGCAGTATATTATCTTCAAGTTTTTATCGTCTCAAGAAGAAGTATACTAAAACTAAGTTCATATATTTTTATCTTAACATATAAACTGATGAAGAATTTTTATTGGATATTTAAAAGGAAAAAAAATTAAAAATAAATCTTGTGTGAGAAAAAATTAATACAAAACATATTAAAAAAAATACAATGGTTTAGATTTAGTATGTGAAAAAAGAAGGAAAAAAAAAAGAAAATAAATAAATAAATAATTTAGTTATAAGAGTTTTTAAAAAAAATTAAAAGTGAAATAAATAATTTTTTAATTCTAAAATTAATATAATAAGTATAATTTAAAAAAATATGTGGAAAAGTAAAATGAGACGTGCGAATAAATTCATTACATATACTCAAACAATCTCATAACAACAAACTCCAACATATTCAGTAGAAAACGACAAAAATCACAAATACCACACTAGTGACGAGCATATGGAAAAAACAACGAAAACTACAGAAACCTATAACGATGTCAGTGACGACAACGATACTAGGAAAACAAAAACAAAATAACAAAATAACAAAAAGTGCAAAAGAAAAAGGGGAAAATATGTGATAGAGACCCTCTATCAGTACAGCCTTTTTTTGGACCGTTAAGATTTAATCGAACAGTTCAAATATTGTAATGTACGATATTTATCATACACCTAACCTCACACAATCATTCCCACCTAAACTCTTCTCCGTCGCGGTGATCTTTCCGCCGACTCATCCCCGACGCCGGCAACCCAACTCCGGCCACCTCCGGCCCCAGCCCCGGATGCCGGTCGTCGCGCCGGTGACACCATTTTCTCTATCTTCCCCTCTCTCTCTTCCCCTCCTCCTCCCCCCCCCCCGGCCCCCCACCCCCGGCCGGCACCCCCCCACGACCCCCCCTCTCACTTCCCCTTTCTCTCTCTTATCTTCTCTCTCTCTCTTCCCCCTTCTTTCTCTTCCCCTCCCTCCCGCCGGCCCCCACCCCCGGCCCCGCCCCCCTCCCCCGGCCTCCCCCCACCCCGATGACCCCCCTCCCCCCGCCGCCCCCTCCCCGGCCCTCCTTCTCTCTCGCGATTTCGCGAAATCGCTAGAGAGAAGGGGGGCCGGGGAGGGTGGCGGCGGGGGGAGGGGGGTCGTCAGGGGTGGGGGGAGGCCGGGGGAGGGGGGCGGGCCGGGGGCCTGGCTGGGGGCTGGGGGGCCGGCGGGAGGGAGGGAAGAGAGAGAAGGGGGAAGAAGAGAGAAAGGGGAAGATAGAGGGGGGTCGTCTGGGGGGTGCCGGGGGAGGGTGGCGGCCAGGGGTGGGGGCCGCGGAGGGAGGGGAAGAGAGAGAGGGGAAGAGAGAAAGGGGAAGAGAGAGAAAATGAGGTCGCCGGCGGTGACGGCCGGCATCTGGGGTTGGGGGCCAGAGGTGGTCGGAGTTGGGTCGCCGGTGTCGGGGATGAGTCGCCGGAGTTCGTCACCGGCGGCGAGAAGATCGCCGGCGACAGAGAAGAGTTTAGGTGGGAATGATTGTATGAGATTAGGTGTATGATAAATATCGTACACCATCAACATTTGAACCGTTCGACTAAATCTTAACGGTCCAAAAAAGGCTCTACCGGTAGTGACCCTCAGAGGGTCTCTACCACAACCATGCCCAAGAAAAAGAATCTACAGGCAACACTAAACTAAACTAATGAAATATATTTTAGGCAGCAGAAGCTAACAAGGCAGAACAACTATATCTACGAAATTTAAAAACTCTCGTTTCGTTCTGTGAGTTTTGAATTTGTCAGTATCTGTTAGAATTTATATTAAAAATAAAAAAAATTATATAATTGCACTTAACACAAATTATAAAAAAAGGAATAAAGCATGAATAATTTAAATTTAAAGGGAAAAAAAAAGGAATTTTGAGTTCAGTTAAAAATTCAGATGACAAATTGAAAATCACCACAAAATTCAAACGACATAGAAAAGAATATTAAAAAAATTATGAAAACTGATCAAACTTAGCAACAATCTTATAGACGATAAAAATTTTAGAACACGACACGGGAAGAAAAACAACAACCTTAATTAATAAAGAAAAAACGACAAACCAAAGGAAAAAAAAATAAAAAAATAAAAAAGCAATACCAAACTCAGTTGAACAACCAGAGGTAAGGGTAGGACAAACGAAATAGTCGATGAGTAATTACTTTCATTAATTCCTTCTTTACTTAAAAACAAATAATATAGAATAAAATGAGTTTTTCTTTCTTCCATTCTCACTTTATTATAAGAAACCTTTGCGCAGATCTCAACAGTTCCAGCTCCAAATCAAAATCTTTATTATAATCTCTAGCTTTACAAAATAGACTAGAATTGTTTTTCTTTTTCTTTTTTTTTTTTTTTGGATATGATATCATATTCATATATATATATATATATATATATATATATTCCTCACATTGACTAAACTCACATGCTGACAAGTGATCTCAGATCATCATCCGTTAATTAGACTGAAAGTTCCTTATATTTCTCCCTCTGCTGGCGTGATCGATGTACACCCTTTCTTTTTCTTTTCTTCCTTTTAAATATTTAAACGTTTAGATCAGATATATAATTTTATATTCAACTTAAATCTAAATCTAAAATTTAACTTTTAGAAATCCGTATCAAACTCGTTTTTTCGATATAAATTCGTTCTAAATTCGTAATCCAAATTCAAATCTTTCAGTTTAAACCCGTGATCCAAAGCGATACCATTGAATTAGTCATTTTGTATTCGAACCCAAGAAGAACATATTTTCAGGGGTTGATTTCCAAGAAGCACATCTCATATTCACCAAGCAATTAGAATTTGCAAACTCCTTCAATCTTGTGCTAAATAGATTATGGGTCCATTGAAAATTTTACATATGTTGAAAGAATGGTGGCAAGATCAGCTTCAAAATTCTCCAACTTTGCTCAGTCCCATCATGATCTTCTCTCTTCTTCTCATCTTCTTCTCCTTTTATGTGTTTAAGCTCATTAGAGGTCCAAAGCTCAATCTTCCTCCATCTCCTCCAAGGTTACCAATTCTTGGAAACCTTCACCAGCTCGGCCGAGACCTCCACCGATCTCTCCGAGACCTCTCCGAGAAGTATGGCCCTATAATGCTAGTACATTTTTGCAGTGCGCCGACAATAATAGTTTCCTCCGAAGAGTTGTCAAGTGAGATCCTAAACCACTCTGATTTCCTAGACCGCCCGCAGATCAAGGTCGCCAACACTCTCTTCTATGGATGCTCCGACGTAGCATTCTCTCCCTACGGCGAGTACTGGAGAGAAGTGAGGAAGATCAGTGTTCTTGAGCTCTTTAGCGCGAGAAGGGTTCAAGCTTTTCGGTACGTGAGGGAAGCAGAAGTCGAAGAGATGATTGAAAACGTTCGCCGGTGTTGCTGCCAAGATGGTGCCTCGATTAATCTGAGCGACATGTTTGTCAACGTAGCGAACAACGTAGTTTCAAGATCTGCCCTCGGTCGAAAGTATGTGAGGGAAGACGGTGGCGAGAGTTTCGGAGATTTAGTAAGGAAGGCAATGGAACTCATAGGTTCCTTCAACTTCGAAGACTTTGTTCCTTACTTGGGATGGATTGATGTTCTCACGGGATTCAATGAAAGGGTGAAAAGGACATCCGAAGCATTTCATGTTCTTCTCGATCAAGTAATCGAAGAACATCAGCGTATAAATTACGGAGACCAATCTAATAAGAAAGATCTTGTGGACATTCTTCTCCATCTTCAGAAAAATGGCCAGCTTGACATCAATCTCACTCAAGACAACCTCAAAGCAATTCTACTGGTACCCTTTAGTCTCTTATCTCTCTCACAAATTCATCGATCAATAGATTAAATATTCGCCACTCAATGTTTAAAATTTATCTACGTATCTCCTCCCTAAATTTCTCAAAAAGTTTTTGTTGTGTCTATATTTGACAAGAAAAATTATTTAATTTGAACTACTTTTCTTTGTTGAAGGACATGTTTTTAGGGGGAACGGATAACAATGCGACAACCATGGAATGGGCGATGGCGGAGCTTGCGAAGAATCCAAATCTGATGAGGAAAGCACAAGAAGAGGTGAGAAGAGTTGTCGGGAACAAACCGAAGATGGAGGAGGCGGACATCGATCAAATGGGGTTCTTGAAATGTGTTGTGAAAGAGACTTTTAGATTACACGCTCCGGTTATGCTCACGAGGGAGTCAATTGTTGGTACTAAATTGGAAGGCTATGACATTCCTCCCAAGACAAGGGTTATGATCAACACTTGGGCCATTCAAAGGGACCCGAAATCGTGGGAGAGGCCGGAGGAGTTTGTACCGGAGAGATTCGTGAACAACTCGGTTGATTTAAAGGGTCACCACAGGCAGTTCACACCATTTGGTGCCGGTCGCCGGGGATGTCCTGGGATCATGTTCGCAATGGCGGAGATCGAGTGTGTGTTGGCTAATCTGCTTTGTTGGTTTGACTGGAAGTTGCCTCCTGGCCAAACTGTGGAGGATTTGGACATGAGTGATGCTTTTGGATTGGCCATTCGCAAGAAAGTTCCGCTTCGTCTCGTGCCAGTGATTCGTTCCCTTTAATCTTTAGCAAATCGTAGAGAACTTACCTGAATGTGTTGATCTAGGCCTTGCTAATTATCTCTAAATGTTACTCCTTTTCAGTGTCAATTATGAAGAACAGAATCTGAAAATGTGTATGCACTTCCAAGCAGATTAATGTTTATGATCATTTGTTTTAGAATGAAAAATTGAGGAGAAAAAAAAATGAATGAAAACGGTACAAGTTTTTCAACTGATTAAAACAGAAGTTTTTTTTTTTTTTTTTTTTAAGAAGACATGCTAATTAGATCGATAATATGATAAGACATATATAATCAATTCGATTTGAAGATCCATCTTTTTCAAAGTGCTCGAGCCTGTCTGTTGGGTGCCATTCGTGGATTAGCAAGGGTCGCTTGAAGTAAATTCTTAAATTTGATTGATTACGTCTCTCTCATTAATTGCAATTTTGTCCACGGACACAAATTTTATCCCTGGGATGAGGGGAGAGGAGCACAGATGTACATGTACCTCTACATATCTCAATAATTATCTTTTTATAGTTTTTCTATATATACTAGTTGAAAAATATGTATATATATGATTGGATTCATTTAAAAAATTTATCTAAATTAAAAAAAATAAGTAAAAATTAGATTAAAAAAGGCATAAAAAAAATATCAAAAAGATGAAAGGATTGAAATATTAAAAATAGATTAATAGACAAGAAATGATTAAAATTTAAAAATTAAAAAAAATTGTTTGAAACATATTATTTTATTATGTTAATGAAAAGTATTTTCTTAAATGAATGTGATTTATTTATCACGAAGTGTATTAAAAAAATTACAAAAAATAAAAAATTTTACAAAATATGAAATAAATATTTTCTTAAAATATGAAATCCATAAAAATTATATTTAAATTTTAAAAAATAAATACCTTGAGATAATTAAATTATATATTATAAATTTTTAAATATCTAATAAATAAATATTATTATTAAATATATATTATTATAATAGAACATTGAAATAATATTTTCTTTCCCTCACTTCATTCATGAATCTCACACGTTTTTAATCCCGCTTCCCCCTTTCCCCAAAAAAAAAAAAAAAAAAAAAAAAAAAAAAAAAAAAAAACTCTTACTCTCTCTCCGTACAGTCCTTAAAAAGAGAAGGAAAAAAAATATAAAAAAAAAGTCTCCCACTCTCTCTCTCCATTCCCTAAACAAAAACCAAAAAAAATTACAAAAAATCTTTTCTTATTTCTCTCTCCTCTCTCTCACTTCATGCTCTCTTTTTCCTCTCTCTCTCCTCCCTTCCCCTCGAGCAAAAGAGGGAAAAAAAAAAAAAAAAAAAACATCCCACACGCCTCTCTCTCTCCCTCCCCTCCCCTCCGTTGCAAGCAGAAAAAGGAAACCAAACCCAACAATTTTAGCAAAAAAAAAACCCCCTCCCTCTCTCTCTCTCTCTCTCTCTCTCACTCCCTCGGAAAGAAGCAAAAAAAAAACAAACAAAAACAAAAACACAAAGGCCCCACTTCCCCACTCACCCTTTTTTCTTTCCAAATGCAATCCTCCCCCCCCCCCCCCCCTCTCCCACGCATCCCTCTCTCTCCCTTTTTTCTTTCCAAATGCAATCCTCCCCCCCCCCTTCCCACGCATCCCTCTCTCCCTTTTTCTTTCCAAATGCAATCCTTCCCCCCCCCCCCCCGCCGCATCCCCTCTCTCTCTCTCTGTCACACCCCACCTCTGCAGGGTCTGCTGCCTTGTGTCAGCCAGCCCAGAAGGGAGGAAAAAAAAAAAGGAACAAAACGACGTTTCAAACAAAACGTGGGTTTTGAACAAAAAAAGTGATTTTTTTTCTCCCTTCTATATATTGTATAGATATATATGTTCAGGGGTATTTAGTAGATGATTACGATTAAATGAAGTTGAGATTTTTAAATTTAAATAATAATTTTTTGTTGATTTTAAAAAAAATATAATAAAATTTCAAACAATATAATAAAAAAATAAAATTTATTTTAAAATAAATATAAATGCCGGCAAACCCTTACCCTCAAAAACGCCAACGAGTGCAATGCGTTGAAGACATAGATTATATGCTGTCAGATGTATTGAAATAAGCAGCCAAATAGGGGTTGAGTCATGAACAAGTGTTGAAAGCCTGAGTCATTTGAGGGACCCATCATTGAATAGGCAGTAATTCCTCATTGATTCTCCTCCGAGTGAATCTAAAATCCTTCATGACCGTAGTTATATATGAAAATATTGGGCCTACATGTTTTTTTTGTAGTCTAGACGATCAAGATAGTTACACATGCCAGGTGATGGTGGAGACAGTTTTCCACGGAGGAATTCCAAGGCCATCGCCGGAACTCCTAGGCGGTGTCGGCGGTGCAGGAGGAAAAGAAATTCTGACAGCGTCCGAGGTCAGTCACTACTGTTGACTATATTTACCTAATCTGGGTGCCATTTTACGCCTAAGAGACCTGGATTGGTTGTTGCTAAAAAGAAAACTACAATTCTATTTGACTCTCTTTCGTCCTTATTACATCTTAATTATATATATTAAAAGGATGTACTGAATCACTGTTTATGAACACAATATTTATGGTTTTGCCCTTACAGCTCAGTGTTGGGAATTCAGTTGCATAGTAAAATGCCGCCTCTATCCTTTTTTTGGGTGTTTTTCCGCTTTTGCCTCTTGGGTTGCTTCTACCGGCTTTATTTATACATTAAGATTTCAATTTTACCCCTAAAACCCTCAAAATTGGGTTCTCCCTTTGCCTTGGTCGCCACCTCTCACTCTTACTGTTCAGTGAATAGTAAATACACAGTGAATTTATGTTCCTGCCCTCCAAAACAGAGGCTTTTCTTGGAACAGTACAGTGAAATGCCCATTTTGCCCCTTCTAGGATGCTCCACCCACCGTTCTCGGAACGGTACTTCACTGTTCATGAACAGGGAATTCGTTGTTCATTATACAGTGAATTGACATTTTTCTTCCTCCAAACCAGCTGCTTTTTTTGAATCCGCACAGTGAAATGCCGATTTTGCCCTTCCTTGAATCCACTTATTACATGCTCATTGCACCGTGAAATTACGCATTTGACCCTCCAGATTGTCTCTATTGATTCTTTTATGAATAGTAGCTTGACTTTTTTGCCCCTTAAACCCTAACTTTGGCCTGCCGCTTGCTTTCTCTGCCGTTTGCCATTCATTTTGTTCTCTCTCTTATTCATTTTCTTCTTCTTCTTCTTCTCTCTCTCTTGTTTTCTTTCTCTCTTCTCAATTTTTAGGCTTTTGGTCTCCAAACTCTATTTTTGCTTCCTATTCCTATGTCCGCCACTATTCTCTTTTCATGTTGATTATGTTTTTGTTTGGTTTTTGTTTTTGTTTTTTTTTTCTTTTTTTTTTTTTTGTTTTCGTTGATTTTTCTTCATCTTCCACTTTCTCGATCACTATTGATGGGTTTTTTTTTGGCCGGTATGGTTGGTTTTTTTTTTTAAATCCTAGGGTTTGATTTTTGGTTTTTTTTTTTTTTGTTGCTTATTTCCAATTTAGGTTGTGTATTATTTTTGCTTTTCTATTGTCCATACATTTTGTTTAAAAACTCTAACATTTTATTTTTATTGTGTTGTTGGAATTTTTTTCCCTTCTCTTTACTGTTCTTTTTTTCCCGCCTAATTTTTTTGGGTTTTTCCTCCTTTTTTCTTACCCGGTGTATGTATATAGTAAAAAAAAAAGACTTTTTTTTTCTTTATTTCGGTTTTTTTACTTTTTTTTTCCGTTTTCTATTTTTTGCTCCCGGTGTCTTTGTTCTTTCATTATTTGGATTTATGTTTTTGGCTTTATTTTGGTTATTTCTAACTTAGGTTGTGTATTATATTTTCGTTTTTATTTTTAATGCATTTTTGTTTTTAAATTCTAGCATTTTATTTTTATTATGTTGTTGGAATTTTTTCTTTTTCTTTGCTGTTGTTATTTTTCCCCTGATTTTTTTTCGGATTTCCTCCGATTTTTTTTTTCGCCCGGTGTATGTATATAGTAAAAAAAAAAAGGCTTTTTTATTTTATTTTCTTTGTTTCAGTTTTTTTTACTATTAATTTTTTTTTTGTTTTGTATTTTATACTGCCTCAGTGTATTATATACATAACTATGATAATCCATTATATATAATTATATATTATGTAATTATGCTTATATCAATTTCATGAACAAATATAAAATAACAAATTTTTATTTTCTATTTTAACAGATCAGAAAAAAGGTTAAAGAAAATTAAACATGATTAACGATAACTCAGTAAAAACTATCTGAATTACAAGACATTTGTTTATAAATATATATCTATATATGTTTGTTTGTATATATAACTATGATATTTTAATATAAATATGAATATATGTATTTAATATTACAATAGTAACTACTAAAAAGAATATACTTAATGTAATTATAATCTATATCTTAATCAACTCTTTTTATTATATATTTATTAATTTTTTTATTTTTGTTTTTTCTTCTCTCCCCCGTGCATTGCACGGGGCATGACATTCGTATAAACTCTGATCTCTCATCCTTGTAACATTATACATATTAAAACAATACTACCTTTACAATGTTATTTTAACAGTTCTGTACAGTAATTTTTGCCTTCATTTCTCCCTTTTCTCGAGCCTGTTATAATACTATACAGTATATTTCCCCATAGTTACTACAGCTGCTATAGTTATGTACAGTTATGTACAGTGTCTGATTGCTACAGTTTTAGGTCATTTTTGCCCCTCTAATTGTGTTGGTGGAATGGGTTATACAGTTACTTGATCCTTTTACCCTCGAAACCTTATTCTTGCCTTTCTTTTACTGTTTATGCCACCTTTCTGCCTCTTTCTTGCCTTTGTGTTTAGCTTCCACTATTCATTTATTTTTCCTCTCTTTATCTTACCGTGTCTCTCTCTCTTTCTTTGGAACCTTTTTGCTTCCCAAAGTTCAAGTTTGCTTTTCTCTCTCTTGCTTTTGTGTTTAGCCTCTCACTATTCATTTCTTTTCCTCTCTCTCTCTTGTCGTTCTTCTCTCTCTTTTTCAGAACCTTTTGCTTCCCAAAGTCTAATAAGTTTGAATTCTCTCTCTTTCTTCAGAAGCAATAAGCTTGTGTGTTTAGCCTCTCACTATTCAACTTAAAGGCATGCCAAAAATATTTTCCATTCAGTTTCATTCAAGAGGTGTATTTATTGATGTAACAGTTATTAAAACTTTTGACAATAATGAATTACCAATGTTATTGTCTGCCACCACCAACTAAATCCCCCAAACATACCTCACCACCGCTAGCATCGTTGTATTCAGAAACACCATAACCAGGAACTTAAAAAAATTGCAAAAAAAACAACTTCATTTGACCCAATCCATAACAGAAGAAATTGAATCAAGGCACGCTATTATTTATAATTTATTAAAAATTTTTCCCTCTTTACTCAATAAATATATACATAAATTAAATACTATTATATAAATAAATATATTATTATTTCAACCCTTAGCTTCAACCTTCCGTACCAGAAACACAAACATCTTCAGCTGATTCATCCAGAAAACAGAAGGAAACAAGGTATAATTATCTATTGTATATATAATCACATATTATATAATCATACTTATTTCAATTTTATTTATAAATATAAAATAACTAATTTTTTTCCCCATCATAACAGATCAGAAGAAAAGCTAAAGAAAATTAAACATGGCTGACGACGTTTCAGCAAAAACTATCTGATTTTCAAAACTTTTGTTTGTAAACATATGTCCATATACGTTTGTTTGTATATATAACTCTGATACTTTAATATAAACATGAATATATATATTTTAATAGGGAGAGGTTGTGGTAGAATCTCTCCCAGAGACTTTATCGGTAGAGCTCTTTTTTTAACCGTTAGATTTTAATCGAACGGTTGATATATTATAGGTATACAATTGTTATCATAGACCTTACCTCATATAAACTTTCCCACCCTAAGTCTTCTCCGCCACCGGCGACTGATGCCGAAGACCCACCTCCGGCATTTTTTCCGGCCGCCGGTGTCCCTTTCTCTCTCTTCTCTTCTCTCTTCCCCTCTCTCTCTCTTCCCCACCCCGGCCCCCCCAGCCACGACCACCCCAGCCCCGGCGACCCACCTCTGGCCCCAACTCCGGCCGCCGGCGACCCCCCTTTCTCTCTCTCTTCTCTCTTCCCCACCCCGGCCCCACCTAGCCACGACCACCCTAACCCCGGCGACCCACCTCCGGCCCTAACTCCGGCCGCCGGCGACCCTTTCTTTCTCTCTTCCCCTTTCTCTCTCTTTTCTCTTCCCCCCTCTCTCTCTTCTCTCTTCCCCTCTCTCTCTCTTCCCCACCCCGGCCCCACCCATCCCCGGTGGCCCGACACCCCAGCCCAGTCCCCCCTTCCCCGTCAGCCCCCTAGGCCCCCAGCCAGCCCGATGCCCCCTGCCCCCCCCCCCCCCGGTGCCCCCATCCCCTCTGCCTCTCTCTTCCGCGATTGTCGGGGCGACGTGAGAAGAGAAAGGCAGAGGGGATGGGGCGCCGGGGGGGGGGGGGGGGCCAGGGGGCGCTGGCTGGCTGGGGGCCTTGGGGCCGACGGGAGGGGGGACTGGGCTAGGGTGTTGGAGCACCGGGGATGGGTAGGGCCGGGGTGGGGAAGAGAGAGAGAGGGGAAGAGAGAAAGAGGGGAAGAGAGAAGAGAGAGAGAAAGGGTCGCCGGCGGCCGGAGTTGGGGCTGGAGGTGGGTCGCCGGGGTTGGGGTGGTCAGGGCCATCGGGGCTGGGGGGGCCGGGGTGGGGAAGAGAGAAGAGGAGAGAGAGAAAGGGGCGCCGGCGGCTGGAAAAAATGCCAGAGGTGGGTCGCCGACGTCGGTCGCCAGCGGTGAACAGGTCACCGGCGGTGGAGAAGACTTGAAGTGGGAAAGTTTATATGATGTAAGGTCTATGATAACAATAGTATACCTATAATATATCAACAATTCGATTAAAATCTAACGGTTAAAAAAAGAACTCTACCGATAAGGTCTCTAGTAGAAGCTCTATCACAGCCTCTCCCATTTTAATATTATAACAGTAAATACTCAAAAAAATATAGTTAATGTATCTATAATTTTTATCTTAATCAACTACTTTTATTATATAATATTTAGTTTTTTTAATTTATATATTTTATTCCTTCCCCTGTGCAACGCACGGTAGTTAGGCTAGTATTAACTATCTGTACACGTTCGGGTACCACTTGATGTATTTTTATGAAAGATTAATTTTGTAGAGGAGGAAGGACAAGTGAACTTTTCTTCCTCTTTCATACACGATATACCCTTTTAGCTCAATTTGTCTTTGTATATATGTGCTGTCACCGCCATCATAAATTATTTTATATATATATATATATATATATTACGAATAAAAATGTGGGGGAGAAGTATCCAACGGTCTTCATATATTGAAAAATGTTTTATGTTGAGTTATGCTTTTTTTTTTTTTTTTTCATGATCAAAAGGGCTTGAGAAAATTATAAATTAAATTCTTACCATTTGTTTCGGAAAATAAAGGATGTCACTTTACTATGATTTATGAGCATTGAATCGATAGTCTAATAGCTATTCTAATTTTATTATTTTAATTATTTTTTTTTATTTTTCACCCAACTTGAACATGAAAATTGTCATCTAATAATCTACTAAATCACTAGGAAATAAGCTCAATATCAGTTATCACCTTGGTGATCTTTAGACCCGCATCCTCGTTGAAAATATTGTTAATCTTCTATCAAATTAACATGTTTTTTTTTTATTTGATAAATCTACATAATTAACATGTGATTTGCAAATGAATTACTAGTTAATGACATAACTGGTAATTTTTATTTAAAATTTATTAAGATTAAGATCTTTAATTAAATTTTATTAAAATGAAAAAGTTTTGAATGAAATTTTTTAAATATAAATTACAGTTAACCTTGATTAAAAGAAATATCTTTTATACTTTTAATTAACGACATATGTAAGTATTGGTGTCATCTTACCCCTTTCTCTCGTAGAATCAGATTTATTAAGGGACGAGTTTATAGTCTTTCTGTAAACTTTTAATTGTACCCCCCAAAAAAAAATTTTTTTAAATATTTTTTTCTAATGTGCCTTATTAAAAATTAAAAGTTATCATATAATCTCCACTAAAATTATTTTATCTAAAAATTTAATGATTTTTGTGTTTTACCTAAGTAAAAATTAAAAATTCACATACAGCTCCATTAAATTTCACTTTTTAATTTTTATATATTTTGATAATTTATGTTAATTTATTTGTACCAAAATATATATTTGATTTCATCTCTACCCTCGTGTCTCGTGTCGCGTCTATTGATAATAGAATAATAAGAGCATGATATCCAATCATTAAAATGAGGACTCGCCACAATATATTTCATTAATTGAGAATCTCTTGTTGAAGTTAATGAGTTTTAAAAACATACAAAGAGGGGAAAAAAAAAAGGAAAAAAAATAATTGGTGCACAAATCCGGTCGTGATTCCTTTGCACTATGAGCCACATTAATACTATTCCACTAACCATACATTCATGCACGCCTTTTCCCCACGCAAAAAGAAATTTCAACAAAATGTTATTGGTGGAATTAAAATGATTTTGGGTGGTCAAAGAGAGCAGAAGATTTTGAACACAAAAGAAGAAAGTGACAAATTGTTGTGCATATATTTAAAGTGAGTTTTCTTTATTCTTTATTCTTTTTTTTTTTTTTTGGCTGAACGTCTTCTTTTATTTCCTTTATCCTTTTATTAGCGGCTATTTATGTGGAGAATGAAAGCTTTGGCAAGAGTCATATTCTCCACGTCTGGACGCTTTTTATTTTTTATTATTTTTTATTCTTAATTTCTTGGTCTTTTCAGTTTTTTTCTTTCTCGTGTGTGGACAAAGCTTTACAACAAGTTCCAATCAACTTCTCCTCTTTTTGGTTGTTCTTCACCCTCACTTTTCTTGTCGCTAGTCCAAACTTGACCTCTTGTTAAACTAAATGGTTCATTGGGGCATTTCGATAATTTCCTCAACGTTTTTTCCTAGCTTGTTCCATGTTACTAATGTTGACCATAGGAAAGCATGAGGATATACCAAACTTAACTAGGGTCTAATGACCTATGAATTTAGTTCTTGTTTATAAATTAAAAAAAATGAAGATATATTAAGGGCCTGTTTGAGGGGATATCTGGATATAATATTTTGAAGGTTGTGTTGGAAATATGTATTTGAGAGGAAAATTTTTGAAAAAATTATGTGATATATAAAATTATACAAAATATTTGAAATGTGTTTAGAAAAAAAAAAATACAAAGTGGATTTTGTTTTATTGGTCTCGTCATTATTAGCATTTTGTCATAAAAATCATCTTATTCTGATTTAAAATAAGAAAGTTATGGACTTTTAAAGTTTAAGTTTTTTTAAAAATGAAAAAGAAAAAAAATTTGATATAAAGTTAGAATTTTAAAATCCAAATAGTGAAATACATTCTCCAATTGACGCTCGAAATGGGTCATAAGAAATACGTGGAAAACTAACTTTCTTTAAGCATTCTTTTAATAAATAAATAAATAAATAAAAGACTGAAGTTTTATTAAATGAGGAAAATACTTAATTTTTGATAAGATAAATGAGGAAAATATTTGTTAATCATCATTTTTTTTTGTATGTAAACATTTTATGTGCATTCCTCATTTGTTAACTAACCTACTATTAATTTTTTACGTCTATCAAGAATTAACCTTTGAACTTATGACTTGTTATGAACTAATTAATTAGATCCAATCCATCACTACACCAATTATTTCAATGACCAACGATTATTTCCTAAGAAACAAAAAATTCGATCATTTTATTTTAGTTAGTGTTCAAAAGCTACAAACTGTTTGAATTTTTCTAAAACTTAATTATGTTTTTTTTTTTTTCCCTGAATGCCTTCAGATTTTTACATGCTTAAGTTTCACACTTTATTTTTAATTTACATTTAAATAAAATAGACATTTCTGAATATCTATTTTATTTTCATAAAAAAAACTCCAAAATTTCAACTCCGATGGATATTCTAAGCGGATAAATTCTTATCTACATAAAAGATAAAACTCTCTCTTTTTTATTTTTTTATTTTTATTTTTTTAACTTGAAAAGAGATGGGGCTTCATTGGTGACGCAGAATAATGGGCCCAGTTGTATAAGCGTTATTTTAACGAAACCCAGGACACAAAATTATAATATTATGCTGTACTATATATACATTTATAGTTAGAATGCGCGCCTAGTTTGTTTGTCCTTCCGTTGCTTTTGGTTGGTTTCTGCTCTCTCTCTCTCTACGCCAGCTTACATGGACGCCCGAGCCGCCGCCTCCTCCTCCTCCTCCCCCTTCTTCTCCATCTCCCCCACCCCCGACTCCACCCCGAAACCGCCGTCTCTCTTCAAGCTCCCAACCCCAAAATTCCGCATACCCCAAACCCTCAAATGCCTTCACAGCCCGTTCTCCTGCTCGGGGGCGACCTTCTCGCCGTCGCAGACCGTCGAGAGCGCGCCGCTCAAGCTCCGCCCCCTCGCCGCCGAGTTCCGCTCCCTCCCGGATCCGGTCGAGCGGGTCAAGCGGCTGCTGCGCTACGCCAGCCTCCTGCCGCCGCTTCCCGACTCGGCGCGGGTAGACTCCAACCGAGTCATGGGGTGCACGGCCCAGGTGTGGCTGGAGGTGAGCTTGGGCCGCGATGGACGGATGCGATTTGCCGCCGACAGCGATTCGGAGATCACCAGAGGGTTCTGCTATTGCTTGGTCTCGGTGCTCGACGGGGCTTCGCCGGAGGAGGTTCTGGCGGTGAAGATTGACGATTTGGGGGACTTTAATGTCGGAATTAATGGTGGTCAGAGGTCTAGAGCCAATACTTGGCATAATGTTTTGGTCACTATGCAGAAAAAGACTAGAGCTTTGGTGGCTGAGAGAGAAGGGAAGGCTCCATTTGATCCGTTCCCTTCGCTTGTCATCGCCGCCGATGGGATTTCGGCGAAAGGAAGCTACGCCGAAGCCCAGGTTGGTTTTCGTTTTTGTGTTCATAATTGGGTTGCTCTGTTTTTTGCTTTTGATCTTATCTGTTCAGCCACCTAATGATGGAAACGCTATTGTAAGAAAGTTGTAAGCTTTCAGGCGAAAAAATTCCGAGATTGTTTTTTTTCATCATTCAATGACTGAAATTAGGTTGCATGAAACTTATAAAAATGCGATTTAACATTAATTTTTCGACTATTACTTGTGTGCCAATGAAATGAGCTGGGTGGGTTGGTAATGGTTGGCCCTTGAAGTCTTTGCCAACTGGTGCTTTAAGTCATAATGTCGTTCCAGTACGTCGAACATATGCCGTGCGGCATAATGTACTTTGTGTTAACTGGGAATGCTGCCTTGTTAGAGAATAGAGAAGGAAAAACTGATATTTTTTTGGATTTATCTTTCTTATGTTAGGTTATGGCTGTGTTAAAGTAATGAGTTTTGTTGATTTCAATTGCAGGCGAGGTTTTTGTTTCCTGATGAGTTTAAGGTTCAAGAACTGGTGAATGTGTTGGAAGAGAAGAAAATTGGGGTGGTTGCACATTTCTACATGGACCCTGAAGTTCAAGGCGTCCTAACTGCTGCACAGAAGCAGTGGCCTCACATCCATATATCTGATTCACTAGTCATGGCGGATTCTGCTGTGAAGATGGCAAAGGCTGGGTGCAAATTCGTCACGGTTTTGGGTGTTGACTTCATGTCTGAAAATGTTCGTGCGATTCTCGATCAGGCTGGTTTTCCGGAGGTAGGCCTTTCAAGTCTATCGCGTCTTGTCACTAGATACCGAAACTAAAAAACTGTGGAACTTTTAAAGCAGTGGGGTTTCTTAGCCAAATGGCTTGTTACTCTAGTTGCTAAGTATTTAACATTTTAGAAAGAGTATTAGTTTTGTTGGAAAACCTGGGATCAATACTCCGACATGAGTGAGTTTTGGGAATGTTGGTGCGGTTGCATACAGGAAAACTTATGGTCAGTAGTGGACAAGTAAAATGGGGAAAATATTAAATCAAAAAAATGGAAAGGAAATGGTTCTCTAGTGTTCTATGAACTGTTCATTGATCAGTGCAACATAATAGTTCATAATTCTGTTTCTTTCCATGCTTGTTTATGTGCAGGTTGGTGTGTACAGAATGTCAAATGAACGCATTGGCTGTTCTCTGGCAGATGCTGCTGCTACCCCTTCTTATATGAGTTATCTTGAAGCAGCTTCTAAGGCGCCCCCTTCATTGCATGTTGTCTATATAAATACTGCACTAGAGACAAAAGCATTTGCTCATGAGCTTGTGCCGACGATAACCTGTACTTCTTCAAATGTTGTGCAGACCATATTACAGGTTCGTGGAGTTCTGATGCATGAGCTTCTCATTCAACTTTTATGTTCTGTATTTCTCTAATTAATCGGTCGAGTGAAATTCAATACCCAATTTTTCCTATCGTGGTTAATTCCAAGTCACTTTGATTTCTCAGGCTTTTGCACAAGTACCTGATTTACACATATGGTACGGGCCCGATTCATATATGGGTGCAAATATTGTAGAATTGTTTCAGCAGATGACCAAGATGACTAATGATGAAATTGCTGAGATACATCCAGAACACACTAGGAACTCCATCGAAGCATTGCTACCTCGCCTGCATTATTACCAGGTATTGTTACTTCAATCTTTTGGTAAATTCATTACATCTTTGAGTGCTTAGTTTTGACAGTTCACCCAAACCACCTTCTTCTTTGTCACTCGTTGGAAACAAAAACAAAAAGGAAGTACCTTTTTGTCTCTATTTATTCATATTTTCTTTTCTGATTATGGCCCTCTTGTTTTATAGTCCCATTGTTATATTTGCTGATCATATGGTGTCCTTGTATAGGAGGGAACATGCATAGTACATCACCTTTTTGGACATGAAGTTGTGGAGAAGATAAATGAAATGTACTCGGATGCATTCTTAACCGCTCATTTTGAGGTCCCTGGGGAAATGTTTTCTTTGGCAATGGAAGCAAAGAGAAGAGGGATGGGGGTAGTGGGTTCTACGCAAAACATACTCGATTTCATAAAGCAAAGGGTTCAAGAGGCTTTAGATAGAAATGTCAATGACCACCTCCACTTTGTGTTGGGAACAGAATCGGGAATGGTGACTTCAATTGTTGCAGCGGTTCGAAGTATGCTAAATTCTTCTCAAAGTGGAGATAAAGTTAAGGTAGAGATTGTGTTTCCAGTTTCATCGGACTCGATAACGAAAGCATCGTCAAGTTCACCTGCAGACCTCAAATCAATTAAAATGGGTGACGTCATACTACCTGTGATACCTGGAGTTACTAGTGGGGAAGGATGCTCTATTCATGGTGGCTGCGCTTCTTGTCCATACATGAAGGTTAGCACATTATTTCTCGTCTTTATAGGTGCATGTTCCGTGGACATATATACGTACATGTATTGCTCAGATCTGCATCCAAGAATACATACTATTGGCAACTTTACAACTAGAATTGAAATTGGCAAAGATATAGGGCGAGATAATTGAGTGAGAATTTTGGCTTGTATGCAATATCAGTGAAGCAATAATATCCGAGTTCATGCTTGAATTTCATTTCTGATTAGTTTTAATTCAATCTGCAGATGAATTCTCTCAGTTCCCTCCTAAAAGTTTGCCATCATCTTCCTGATGAGACAAACAGCCTTACCCCATATGAGGCTCAGCGATTCAAATTTCAAACCCCGAATGGAAAATTGATCGCAGATGTTGGGTGTGAACCAATCTTGCATATGAGACACTTCCAGGTAATTTTCTTGCTCTCTTGAATCGCTTCCTCAGCGTATTAGGGCCTTCTTCAGAATCACTGATCTTCGGAGCTCTTTTGCAGGCCTCTAAAAAACTACCGGAGAAGTTGGTCACTGATATCCTCCAACCACACGGCAGTAGGACATAATTGTTAATTGGTTCAACTTTGAAGGAAGATAGCTGAGAAATGACACATAAAGCTAAAACATCGACAAGCCCTCAACGCAAGCACACATTCTAAAGCCCGAAATTTTGCAAACTTTTTACGAACAGACGCCTTTTCAACTTCATGGAATTTCAGTAATAATTATACTTAGGTCTTCATATATATATATATAGGGATGGAACGAAGCTGCGGTATCAAAAAGATCTCGTTCTATCTGTATAGATAGCAAATTTATAGTGAAATCTTATTGAATGACTATATAGCCCTAGTCGGGGTAATTCTAATAACTGTGTATTTGGAGCTAGATTTTGTCCAATTTCATTATTTGCCTTATAATGATAAGAGATATTACCTTTTGATCAATGTTCTGAACATGCTATAGCTAAACCTCTTCTAGATTATTCTTTTTGATTATGTGCCGTCATTTGAATATTTTTTACGTAGTCCGAACCCACAAAACTCGATTGGCATAAAAGTGGGGAGGATCCTGCAATAGGTAATGATTCGAAAAGGTACACTTTTAGTTGTCGAATATTATCATGATTTATAACTGTGTAATTGATCTAAATAGTACCTAAACTCCTTTAAAAGTAAAGGTTGGTTTCTAATTTATTTATTTTTGACCGAAAAGACCTTAGATTCTTAAAATATTAGTATTATGGTCTTTTTCATCTAAATCTGTTAAATTTCTAACAGAATGTGTCATGTGTAATGCATGTGATTTAATTAGTGATGATATTTTAGTAATTCAATAATAATTCATTAAATAAAAATTAAAAAAATCATTAAAAAAAAAACAAATTCCTTCTCTCTCCCCTCCCCTCTCTCTCTTCAAAATTGACGACACCATCGGGGAGGGGGGGACCCATATCGACGAACTCGGGGTCGGGGAGGGGGGGCGGGGGTGGGGGAAGGAGGGAGGGAGGGAGACGGCCTTCAGCTCCTGTGTCGGCGTCGACATCGAATCTATTGGGGGGAGGGGGGTGGGGTGGGGGTGGGAGGGGAGGGGAGAGAGGGGGTCTCTCCTCTTTTTTTTTTTTTTTTTTTTTTTTTTTTTTTTAAATATATATATATATATATAAATAAGGGTATTTTCATCTTTTTTTGAGAATTTTGCTTCAAAAAAACATAAAATGTGCTTCTTATCTGATCATTCCGTAAGTTTTTTTAAAAAACCAGACGAAAATGACTGAAATAGCAAAAAAAATAAGATTTTTGGGATTATCTCGGTAAAAGAAAAAAAGAACGGGGATTAAATTATCACCTTTGAAATATTTCAAGGATTATTTGAGCTAATTACTCTTTATAATTCGATTGTTAAAACGTGTTATGAATTAATATTATTTCATATTCTATTGTGTTGATTTTACTCTATTAATACCTGCATTAAGGATGTATTTATAACAGCGATTTGAACTGAAAATTTTAAGATGAAATTAATTGTTTTTTCAAAACTAATTAAGGAATTAGTTAATTTAAAAATAAAAAATAAAAATTGAGTTAAAAATTTTAAATTAGAACTTAAATTCTAATGGAAGCATAAATTTTAGCTGCTACAATTAACTGATCATTGTTCATGTGACGATGTTGGAAGTAGGGAAAAAAAAAAAAAAAAAAAAAGTGAATTATTGGCAAAGTTTGGTGAAACAAAATGGGTCCACATTCCGGTCAAGAATCCAAATTGATGGAAGAGCTGAAGAAGGACTCGAATCACGTGCTGATTGGTGTACCACAAGAGTCAACAAATCTAAGGCTGATCTTCCGCCAGCTCACCACCAGTAAAGTAACGTTACGTCGGTGCGATGGAGTGGCAATCCCGTGATTCTGACAAACTTATAAGGATATAGCTGTGATTTCAATTGTTGAGCGAACGAACCAGTGCCATATAGCCAATCATATCACGCCACCTGCAACAACAGAAGTTCGAAGAAATACGACGCCGTATAGCAAGAGGTACCAATATTAAAAAGTAAAAAAAAAAAAGAAAAGAAAAATTTATGCGTCTCCTCTCAAAAGAGAAGGCCTTTGTACATAAGAACTTCGAACAAGATTGCCAGGATTTCATCAAAAAATTAAATTAAAAAGAAGAAAAAGAAGAAATATATCAGATTGTAAGCATGCGTAAGTCTCTCGATTTCTCTCTCTCTCTCTCTCTCTCTCGCTTTAACGTTAAAAATCTCCTCATTTCTATTTATTTTTTCTTTTCGTTTTTCTTTGTCGCCAAAATATAGTTTTTAGTTCATATGATCTTTCGTTTTGCATTTATAACACGTTTTTTTTTTGTTTTATTTATTATTTATTTTTATTTTTTGGGTTTCTTGGACCTGGAATTCACTATTAATTCGTAAATTGAGCTTAGCCTTGGGAATGTATATATGTCGCTAGTTGGATTTGTTTATTTATTTTTATTTTTTGCTGAAAACTAGTTGGAGTTAATTAAAGACATAGAGTTTGTGCTGTCTGGGTGTTGTTCTTTTTGGGTTCTTCTGTCAGTTATTTACATGAAATTGTAAAAACAACTCCATATTTCTCTCTGCTTTGTTTCTGATGAAGGTTTTAGTTATTAATTATTATTATTATTTCAATTTTTTTTTTAAAGAAAAGATCTAATCTTTCAGGGAAATGGGTATCTTTTTGCAATGCTGATGTTTCATTTAGCTTTTGAATGGATGTTGATATCCAATAACACCTATAATTCTTAGATATTCAATATTTACATATATGTGTGTATGAGATGTATAATGAAGTACCACATTAGTGTGGATGTACAGGAATCAAAATGCATTTAATGACAAATGATGTTGATACCTTTGCTCAGCATCTCCCCTTCGTCCATCCGGATTTGAGTCTCATTGCCTCCCCTTTAGGCCCCGTTCTAACTTCGGCTGTTGAAACTTGGGTTGATCACGGCAAGGTAGGTCCCGGGTGGACAACTAAGAGAAACTTTTATAAAGGACCTGACTCTACCATACACCAGATCCTTTTTTTAAATCAAAATTAAGTAAATATAACTCCTTGGTTTAAGATTTCTTATTCATAAATCAATTAAAAATTTATGAAGATAATTTCTTCATTTTCTTATAATGTCTGTCAAGAGGAAACTATCTAATAATCATGGAATTTAATCTTAATGTGAAGCCGAAAAAGTTATGTTCTACAGGGGGTTTTGCATTTATTGAGGTCTGTTCTAAGAGTTCATAAAAAATTGCAGTGCAGTTTTGGAGGGAATGTATGTCTTTTGAGCTTGAATTTAGCAATTCTTTCCCCGTGTTATATTGCAAATACCTTGGAACAGGAAATTTCTGCCACTTCGAGTCTAGTTATTACAGTGAAACTCAGAACACAATGAATGGAATTATTAGATTGTTAGTCCACCTCTTATTCACTCATGCCGTTGTCAAATCAAATATTTATTATTTTATGGTTGTTTTTAATGCACATATATTTGAACTAGGTATAAGCAGATATTCAAGGCCTATTCAGTGAAATAAAATACCGTGTTTAGAGGTATTTGGTTGCTTCTTGAGTCATATTGGTACTAGCGAGTTACGACGAATGTGTGTGTTAACCATACCTTCCTACTGATCCTTCCCATATCTGAGATTCATATGATATGCACCTGGTATAATTATCATGCTTCTGAACTGAACTTGCCTGATGGATGTTTTCTTGTTTGTTGCTTCCACTAATGATTACGATTCTTTTTCTAAGAGTAGTTTTTGTTGATGATAATATTACCTGGCGTTAGTAAATATTGATTGTGACCATTGTTTGTTAGAAAAAAACGTTATGTAGGTGATTATGTTACTTTGATTGTTTTATCTTAAGGACATGTTAGCAGTGAGTCTGACTATATGTTAAACGCAGACTGATAGTCAATAGAACCTTGCGGCAAGCTACATTATGGGGTCTACCAATGCTTTTACTCCACAGGCGAAGCAACCCCTTTTCTCGTTTGGGGTAATCTCTGATGTCCAGCATGCTGATATCCCTGACGGTCGCTCTTTTATTGGAGTTCCACGGTTTTATCGGCATAGCATTCTTGTCTTACAGAGGGCAGTCCAGAAATGGAACAACAGCAAGAAGCATAAATTTGTTATCAATTTTGGGGATATTGTCGATGGCTTTTGTCCACCAGACCAATCCTTAAGTATGGTAAGGAAAGTTGTTGACGAATTTGAAAAGTTTGATGGTCCTGTCCATCATCTGATTGGCAATCACTGCCTCTACAATCTTCCTCGTGACAAGTTACTTCCAATGCTGAAGATTCCAAGTGCTGATGGCCGTGCTTACTTTGAGTTTTCCCCGACCCCCGAGTTCAGATTTGTTGTCTTGGATGGCTATGACATCAGTGCTATCGGTTGGCCAGAAGACCATCCCAACACATTGGAGGCTGTGAAGTTCCTTCAGGAGAAGAATCCAAATACAGAAAAGAACAGCCCCGAGGGACTGGTGGGCCTCGAGAGAAGGTTCCTCAAGTTTAATGGAGGCGTGGGGAAAGAACAACTGAAATGGTTGGATGCCATCCTTCAGGAAGCAACACAGATGAGACAAAACGTAGTGATCTGTTGCCACCTGCCTTTGGATCCCGGTGCATCAAGTATCGAAGCACTTCTATGGAATTACGAGGAAGTAATGAATCTGATTCACAGGTACAATTGCGTAAAGGTTTGCCTTGCTGGACACGACCATAAAGGTGGGCATTCCATTGATTCACACGGAGTGCACCACAGAGTTCTTGAAGCTGCTCTTGAGTGCACCCCCGGGACTGATGCTTTTGGATATGTGGATGTGTATAAGGATAGACTATCACTTATTGGTACGGACTGTATGGAAGGTACTGAAATGTGTTTCGATCCTCAAGCGGAGCTTTGATCAAGCTTGGAAAAGTAGGCAAGTGTCTGATGTCCATATTCTCCAGGCACAAGAGGTTATCTTGTAGAGGAATACCTTTTGTCCTTGAATGTTGGAATAAAAATTCATTTGTGATTACAGGTATAATCTAGCGGTAATACCACACATGATTCCACTTAGAGGTGCAAAATTCGATTCCCCCAAAAAGAATAAAAATCCATTCTTTTGAACCGTGGAATATAACTTAGTACGCTGTATAATAGTTATTGTGTTTAGAAGTATTGGATTTGGGAAATTTCTAAAGTTTCAACTCTTGACATCAGCTAGTGATACGTTACCCAAAAGAGAGAAAAAAAAAACTGTAATTTAAAGTGTTTAGCTGACTTTAGCTTCGGTTCTTGATTAATTATTTTCTTCTGATGAGAGTAGTTGGGCTGACAACAAGCTCGATATTGTGGACATTTTGGTCGATACTTTGATTAACCAGTGCATTATTTGCTTCTATATTAGAGTTGACTTATCATTATTATATTATCAAATTATTAGAAATATGAAATCCTTTTCTGCTTATATTAATTTAATATATGTGTAACCATATATATATATATATATATATATATAGATATCAGCATGTGAATTACTGTTAATGTTGCTGACTACCTAATGAACTGACCGTTGAGAGTGCTTTCTTTTTAGCAGCTACAATATCCCCATAATGCCATGGAAGAAGCTTATACTAGATCCGATTTTTTTGGATGTTCCATATAGCTTAATTTCAATCATTGGATGTGAAAAGAAATAATCTGTGCTGTTGAAATTTTTCAGCAAAAAATTGACAATTTCCTTTTAACGGTTAAGTGTTTTTATTATTATTATTATTATTATTATTATCATCATTTTATTTTGGCTAAAATCTCAATTCCATGACACATATCAAATTTTTGGATTTTTTTTTTCAACTAATCCCACAAGTGGGGATAGTGGATCCAAGTGGTAAGATCTAGTTGTCATTTATGTTGTGAGATGTCTTGCTTAGTGGGTAATCTTAGTGGGTAATCACCGATGTTGATGGTATATTGACAAGATGATAACGTATCAAAACTCTCTTACTTTTATTGTGAGGTTGTAATTTTACCTATTCAATGATGGATTTGGATTCCCTGGATGTTCGTTGAGAAAATATGAGTAACATTCTTCTTTCATACCAGTAGATTCTCATAATGACGTTGTTATGGGATGTGAAGAAACCATTTTCCTTCTTTAATTCAGCAATACACCAAGGTTGTGTATCACAAGGGTAATTCAAGGGTGAAAATTACCATGAAATTGTTATGATATCTGTCGTTTTAACTGTTCTACCGGTTAAAAACACCATGGATCTTTTCTGCTATAATAGACAACATCAGCCAACCTTTTTGTGTGCCATTAGCTGTTCGTGGGTCCCTATGCATTTGATGCCATTAAACCTCTTTCCCTCCCGTACTATCCTCTTCTTCCTTTTTTTTTTTTTTCTTTTTTTTTCTTTTTTCTTTTAATTATTTAATACACACATATATATATATATACATATATAAAACCTTATCTCTCTTTTTGCACAAGGCAGAAAAGCATAATCTGTGCTAGTTATAATACTTTTCACTTCTCCAAATTTTCTCAACATACATATTTAACTCTCAATTCAGACTAACTTTGTGACATTCGAGTGGCACAACCATTTTTTCTCAAAGTTGTAATTGATGAGAAATGCGTAATTAATTCCTTCATGCATAATTCATTATTAGATTTGGAAATCCACACCAAACATTATCCGTTTGGACCTTTACTTCGAGAAATCCCTTACGAATCCGTAGGCGCACCTAACGAATGGGCTCAGACACTTCTTCAAGGCCTAAGCCAGATAGGCCGCATTCCAAGTTTAAATATGCGCTTGCATCACTTTAAGTTTTTCGAAAGCGGGAAACTTTTGAATCCTAACCTCCCAATTGAAAAGTTTCATCTGTTAACAAATAGCATGATTTTTCTAGCTCTGCAAGTTTCGGGACACATGCAAAGTTATAAAGATATGCAGCATACACACATATGTATGTGTGTATATATTTATATATAAGTTATAACAGCCAAAACTTCACCTCCCAATCCTGTGGTTGTTTTCCATTCACATCTTGACCTGATACATATACTAGCAAAGTGTAAATTTTTATCTCCTGATCAGCATTTGTTCTGTTGTATTCCCACTGACAAAAGTGACTATATAATGTAACTTGTAATATGATCTCATATAATTATATTCTTGTCCTTTGATAACGAGAACCAGCCTAGAATATCCCTTTCCCAAAGTTGAATTAGATGCCTCCAAATATGCCATTAGTCTGTAAGGATTAGGACCTTCTTTTATTTATTTATTTATTTTTTCTTGATTTTTTTTATAGCAAGTTACGTGATAATGAGTTGCTATCTTATTGTTAGTAATTATAATTTTTTAATTAATAATTAATATGATAATATTTTAAATATTTATCGATAAAAATAATGATAATGTATATATCACTTCAACTGATACTCATATATAGCACCTAAATATATTTCTTTTGGTGGGTTTGGCCACAGTTTTGAAAAATTACTAGCTTTACGATTTGCACCTAACCATTGGGATTAGGGATTTAAAGCTTTATTTGACATTTTAGTTTAATTTCAATTAAATTGTACTTTTTTATCTTAATTTTTGTCTTTTTTTTTAAAAGTCAATAAAAATTATAATTAATTTTTGAAAAATTAGTTAATTTTAATTTAAAATTTTCATTTCTAACTGACAAACCAAAGACAAGCTTAGAGCTTTTTGAAAGTTTTCGGTTAAAATGCTCTGTGAACTGTTTAGAGGGTTTGAATATGAGATTTCTTCTGAATATATCTCACTTCTGCTAATTGTACGAGTAATAATTGATGATAGTGTGTAACATTTTGGAGTAAATAATAAGCAAACTCTTCTTCGACAACGAGAGGAAACCCCAAGAGAACTAGTGACTCACTGTTTGGAAGTTCTCTCAGCAAGAATAACAGTATTATCCACGGAGATCCGTTTCGAATAAGACGGGAATGGGGGATAATGTAAGGTGATGGAGATGAAGATGGGGATAAAATCTAACGCGAGAGGACAGGAAAAGCACTCCTGCCTCACCTCCGCCCAATATTTATGTGATCTATATATTTATGAACACGTATATATATACTGAAAAAAAAAAAAACACTCTACCAAATACCAAGGAGGCTTTTAATATGCAATTGTTATATGTATCAAGCATAATTATTTTTTTTTCTTTTGAACTTAAAGGAGGACTGATCCTTTTTTATTATTATTATTCAAATGTATACTTATAATAAATAGAGTTTGAGGCGGGTATGAAAAATGTTTCCCAATAAAGAATCTTCATCCCCTGTCCCGCATCTATTAGGTAGGAGCAAGAGCGTGGATGAGGATGGTTTTGAGGTGGGCAGGTGATGGGAAGATGGAAAAGCATTCCATTCCGCCCCCTTATCATCCCTATGTTTGAACATCTAAATTTAAACAAATTCTTGAACTAGCCATTAAAACATAAAAGGCAGTCTCACCAAATTGTTTTCCTGTTTCCAAAAGTTAGAGCTTGATTTTGGCTATTTAAACAAAATGAAAAACGTGCCAACATATAATAATGGACCTTAACCTCATTATTACTAATTAATTGGAGCATTTATTAAGTTATTTATTTTGGCGGTCAAACTCAGGCTCCACCATCATGGACCCACCACTAACATTATAGTTTGGGGGAGATGAAATCATAAATGCTCATAAATCATACTGAAGAACATCTTAAGAAGTGACATTACATATTACAATATAAAAAGTTCTAATTTCTTCAAATCCTAACTTGCCCATCTTGGAATATGGACTGCCCAAGCTCATGGTCCACCTTAGCTTAGATAATTACTCCCTTAGACCCAACCTAGTCAAAGTTTTCATTTTTTATTTTTTATTTTTGCCTCTAACAAAGTTGTCACATTGCTAGACCATTTACAATTACAATTTCAACCCTCAAAAGAAGTGTTTTTTGAGTGATTTAAAAGCAATTGTACTGTCTAGGATTACATCTTTAGATCCTACTATACCATACATGATTGAAGGGGGCAAAAAAAAAAAAAAAAAAAAAAAAAAAAAAAAAAGCCCAAAAAACAAGTAGAGAGCATCACAACCTTAGAAAGGAAGGAAGGAAGAAAGCCATTTCACTTTTGTTGAGACGATTTTGCCCTTCTCTTCTCGGCCAGAAAGAACCCGAAAAGGGACAGTATCGAGAAAGCACTGAAGCAAACGGACGCAATGTCGAGTGAGACGTGGCGTCCGGAGATTGCTTGGATGTCAAACAAGTTGGTGGCTTTCTTGGCATCGGTTGATTGGCCGTAGGCCACCTGGTCCCCACCGGCATTGAGAGCGTAGGCACGCACAAAGTATGTGGCCGAGGGCACGTCGCGGCCCACGGTCCACTCAAAGGTTTGGTTAGCGGCGGAGTAGGGGCGGGCAACGATCTTGAACTGGCAGGTCTTGTCCTTGGAAAGCTCGTCCTTGGTTTTCCTCCACCCGCGATCCTTCTGGCTGATCGGCGAGTAGCATAATTTCACTTGTATTGTCTTGTAAGCAGAGTCTGTCCCAGCTGGGAACGTCTTGTTTAGACCCCAGCTTACTGTGATTTTGTCTTCACCACCTTTCAGAACTGCAAATTTATTCACATTAATTATTGGAAAATCATTAAAAAAAAAAATCCATTGAATTTGGTTTAAAAAACAAAAAACAAAAAACTGACAGGTAAAACAAAACTATATGGAAATTGAAATTCTAATGGGCAAGATATTCGTTTAGTTTAGGATGTGTCCCTAAAATATTAGGAAAAGAAAAAAAAAATGGCTCTGGACAAAATTTAATAATCATTTAAATTAATTTTTTTCCCTATTGAGAATGGGTAATAAATTTACCTATATGAAAACGTTTCTACCAAATCCATTTGAATTGGAAGCACAGAAAATTTAAAAAAAAAAAAAAAAAAAAAAAAAAAAACTTCAATGAGAGAGAGAGAGAGAGAGAGAAACCTTGTCCATGTTTTGGTGAAGCAGTGACAACAAGAGTCCGCTTGAGAGAAGAAAAGAGGACCGTCCCAAAAGAGGTTTCCGCAAAGCATGACAGAAGTAGAAGCGTAGCCAAGAAAAGCCCACGTTTCGCCATTTGATATATGTGTGTGTGTGTTTGTGTATATATGTATATGCCTTTCTCTTAGCAAATCACCAGAAGATTAGAGAGAGAAAGAGGAGAGAGAGAGAGAGATGAATCTACAGATGAATATCCGAGTAGACTTGAATAAGATGGAAATCAACTGTTGGCCGTTGGCTTGATTATATAGACGGCACAAAAATAATATATAGAAAACTGGCGAGGTTCTGACGTAAGAAGAATTGGTCAAAAGGCCAGAAAATATATAACTTAACCATGAACAGCTTAGCTTAGAACCAAAAAAAAAAAAGCTAATTAACGGCCCTAAAACAAACAACAAAGAGATTGCAAAAATACATTGAAATAATAATAAAGGGATTACCCGGAATGGCTTTATAGCATTCTGAAAGGGTGGGGTTACGAAGCGAGGACTTTAAATATATAAATATATAAATATATATATATATATATATATATATGAAGTTATGGGCTGGTTGTGTTTGGGGTTTTGTTTATTGTTTGACTTTGCTTCTGATACCTTTTTTTCATTAAAAAAAAATAAGAATTGAAGTTTTATGCTGGCTGGATATTGGGATTATATATATGCGTATACCCCAATTATATAGATTTCTTTTAAATGTATATGTATATAGAGAGATAGAGTTAAAGAGGTGATAGAGATGTTATCGTGGGCTTTCATTCTCTTTTGTCTTGTTTAGAGTCATTCCATTTTTTTTTTTCCCTTATACACCGACTATAATTCTGACTTTTAAATGCAACTTTTAAATGTGAGTTTATGCCAAATTCTAAATCAACTTTTTTTTTTAATCAATTGATATATTATATGAGTTATTATTTTATTATGGGTGTTTTAAAAATTACTACCTCAATTAATAATAAGATAATTGATTGAGATTATTCTTCTTTTTATTTGTAAGTATTTAAAAAATTATCATATTAATTAAAATAAATAATATATACTAGTAAAAAAAATGATAATACGTACGTTGATATAACAAAATTAGTATTAGAATCGGTGTAATTAGTATTAATCTTTCTACATCTCAGTTATAAAACAACGTTTCAAAACGATCTCTATCTGCTAAATTTCTTTTCAGCTTTTATCAAGTCGCATCTCACCAACTAATATTCAAATCGATTTTTCATTGTCCAATGTTTATATATATACATATATATATATATGATAGTAATAAGAATTGATAGATATACTAAAATATCCCGTGGATAGGATGTACAATATGCGTCTCAGTTGCTATATTTATCGTTGAAAAAATATTTTAATTTTCTATCACATTTTTGGCGTTGTTTTTGTCCCCTGATCTCATGCAAAGGGCAAACGTACGGACACAAAGAAATGGAAGAGGATGAAGCTACTCGATTATATGGAAAAGAAAAGTCAGCTACTTGTGCCATTTATTCTATAGTACACACGAAATTAGTGAATTTAATATCATCATTTTTTTTTCTTCTCGCTTTTCGGTTTACAAGTTGACCTCATTATCGCCCACAATATTGGATTATTTTTATATACAGATCTTATCAGATGAACTTAATTCAAGTGGGAAGACCTCCGTTTTCCAACCGCTCATGAACTGCTCACCTCTAATCCATATATGATAAACTTCATTTTTGAAATCTAACCATTTTGGTCTTATCCCGCATGCTTTCTAGCCACTAGCTAGTGTCGACAATCGAGATAGAGTAGGACGTATATATGACTTCGCCTTTTATTTTTTTAAATAAAAAAGAAAATTGATGGTGTTTTTACATCTTCAATCAACATTATGATTTACTCGGATATCACAAATATGATAATAAGGTTTACGATTATAGGCTTCCATCAATTAATGGGTCGAGGTTTATAGAGTCCATCAAACACAGAATTTATGTGAATAAGAGACTCTAATGTGTGATATATTATTCGAACCCCCTTTGATTTCATAGAGATATAGGCTGTAGATATATCTCTTCACCACCATGTTATCATTGCCAGTGGTACTTATGACTTGGCCTTTCTTCTTGGCCTTCCATAATATTTAAGCCATGACTTTATTTTTTATTTTTTATATTTTTATTTTGAGACTAGTTAGCTAGACACAAATCAATTATTTTACATGAGCTCTCTTGTGCCGTACCGTACAAAATGATAATTATAACTTTTTTTGGTATATTATTGTTAAAATAGTTGATTTAATATAATATTTTTCGTTCATATTTATCTTTTATATTTATAGTTTTTAAATAATTCACATTACAATATTTATATAAAAAATTACATGTAAATAAGTTAATAGTTACAAGATACGGAATAAAATGTTAAAACTGCCTTTTTTGAAGAGCAATAATCACGTTAAAATATAAGAGTGGGGGAATGAAAAGTGTTTCTTAGAAAAAAAAAAAAAAAAAAAAGATGAAATCAGTTGAGTTGGGGGAAAAAAAAAGTTATGTTAATGGTCTAATCAGAGCTATGCTTTAATGTGCCAACGTCTTTCCCATTAGCTGAGATACTTCACATATATATATATATATATAATTTTTTTTTCTAAAAATAACAATGTACTACAAGAAATTGGTTTTCTTCTTTAGGCTTTAATGTGTTCACATATAGAGTAATTGGTCAAAATGTTCTTTGAACACTTTATAAAGTAATAATTTGATACCCATTTTTTTAATTTTGATAATAAAAAAAAAACCCCAATCAAACTCTTATAGTGTTTGACAATTAAATTTCTTCTGTCAAATTGTGTTAAGTTTTTCACAAGAAAATTGCACGTAACTCATCAAATGAGGTCATTTTGAGGTTAAAAAGACTCAAAATGCTTCTTATGTAACCAAGACGCATGCAGGAAAAAAAAAAAAAAAAAAAAAAAAAAAAAAAAAAAAAAAAAAAAACAACAACTAGTGATTTGGTTGGTTCACCAACTCCAATCTAAAAAAAATTGTTAGGGTTTGATTGAAAAAAAGTTTAGGGGGTTTTTGAAAGCAGTTCGGTGCTAGTTTTTTTTTTTTAAAAGTTTTTTTAATTATGATAAAATATCCCCTCATATTAGATCACATGTCTTTTACATAACTCATTCTATTAAAAACATAACACGAATGGGTAGAAATGACCATGATTATCAACATATTTTAAGAGTTCAGGGATGGTCGAATTGTCACTTTCTAAGAATTTATGGACTATTTTGATTAATTATTCTTACATATATGTTTGTGAAACAACACTTGTAATACAAGAGTGATGACATGTAATACTAAATGTATATATTTTTTTAAATAAGTTCGGGGGAGAAAAAATTTCCCCTCTCAAATTTATTACAATAAAAAGAAAAATTAAAATATAAATAAAGAAATTTAGAATCCTACCTTAAAGGCAAAACAAACAAAGATAAAAGATAAAATGAAACGGTACTAAATATGTGTTTACTAAGCTGTAAAGAAATATAATAAAAAATATTCTAGTGTTCACTTACCTATTAGATGAGTGTAATAAAAACATTTTAATCCAATTACATGCGTATTAGAATAACTTGTAGAAAATAAAGAACACGGGGATTATTGTATGAAGGTTTATTTTCAATGTGATCAAGACTCTGCTCTCTTTGGTGTTGAGAGACTTTTCACTATGCATAGAAAATTACAGAGAAAGCTATATGAGTGTCGAATAACAATTAGGCTTAATCAGGTTTCATTCTTATTTATATGCCCTTGAATATAAATTATAAGAAACTAAAAAATAAATTATATTTATCTTTTTTTTAATTGCTTTTTGATCTTGTAAAATCTCCTAGTTGACCTTTTAAATATTTTATTTATTAGCTGCCAAGTCCCTGTTTAATTACCATTAACACCTGTGGTTAACTCCTCGTCACAATCGAGGAAAAACTCCAGGCCGACGAGCATTAACTCTATTGCAGGAAAAAAAAAAAAAAAAAAAAAAAAAACTACCTTTGCTAGTGAGCTCTTCTCCTTACTCTAGCAAAACAATTTTCCATTCACCTAATATAAACCAATTGATTTCCCCTTGAATTTTCTTTTTTCTTTGCTCTGTATTTAGAAGTACAAGAAAATAAGACCACCCTTTGAAAGGAAATAGAATTGTTTGCCTTTATGCCTTCAACCTCGAGACAAGTTATTGATGTAAATCCGATTTTTTTTAGGGGAAAAAATGGATATTAAAACTTTTTGTTTTTGTCTCACTTTTTTTTTTTTTTTTTCCCACAATTGGCGATCTTTGTTCATCAAGAGCATGGGAATTGGTAATTGGAATTTGAGCGTGGCCAGCATTCTAGTTCAGCCACTTGATGCAATTTTTAGGAGAGATTTGTATGTGGCATATCATCTAGTAAACCACAAATCCACACAAAATTTGGGCAGTAGCAATTTTGCTAAGGATTTGGTAAAGCATCTTTTATTTTTGGAAACTTGCAAGTAGCCGATCAGAACAATAACTCGCTTTCCTTGACAAATGTCTATCTTCCTTCCCTATTTGCTCCCACTTCTCACCCCTCTGTAGGGAGAGAATATTATGGGACTTGAAGCAAGCCCAAACACTTTTCAACATTTTTATACATTTATTTACTATAAATTATGCAATTTTTCAAGACATGAATCACCTAATTTACCAACCCAGCATCCAAAAAAACATAAAAAAGAACAAAGTGAAAACAAAACAGTGAAACTGCAGTCAAGAGAATATGTAACATGAATGAGCATTAAAACAATAACCAGAGGCATAAGAAATCAAGAAAACAAATGATAACACTATAGTAATAATTTCCGCGACATACATCGTCTTTACTGAGTACAAAAGACTAAAAAGTTAAGTCATTGTAAGTAGAACAACCTCAAAAGCAAGGGTTGGAGATCAACCTCGAAGAAAGGATCATCGTAACACGGTTGTTTACGATACAAGACAAGGAGGATTAAAGTGCCATATAGGCCTTGGGAGAAATGTAAGGAATTTAAAGAAGTAAACTAGAGGGAAAAAAAAAAATGAAGGATCACCAAATTCACGACAATCACCAAGTCAAGATACTGAAGGAAGACAAAAAGGCATTTTTTTCTTCAAATATTAAAAACAACCTAAGTCATCTACTAAAGCCTACGGATCCAGTTCTTCACGTACGGCTGAAGCTTTCAGAAGGGAGTCATGTGCTCTATTTAGCATCGCCATCTTCACTCGTGTCCTCGCTTTTGCTACGGCTGCTGCTGCCGCTGCTGCCGCTGCTGCCGCTGCTGTTTATATAAATTAATGAAAAAACTCAGTAACCTACTTTACTCGGAGAATATAGAGAACTTCAGAGTAAGCTATGAGAATATCAAAATCACCGATTTTCTTTAGGTTCTTCTCATACATAAGGATTAAAGCATTTTTTTAAGAACATAATTCCGTAAGGAAGAAAAAAGATGAGATTCACAATTAAACCAATAAGACTACCGGCCGCCACTGATGGTCCAACCAAGCAAACAACTAAATATAACTACTTCAGCAAGCATTTAGAACAGTTTTGACTTCCGCAATCCTATAAATAAGATATATAACTACTACCATTAGGAAAAAGATTTTAATTTGAGGACAACAAAGCTCCCCTTTATAACAGCTTTTTAAGAAGCTAAATTAAGAACAATCCTGATAAAAACATACACTCAGCAATCCCACTCTGCATGTATAAACAATATTCCCACACAAAAGAGTCGGATGCAAAGATTCACATAAATATCAAGGAAAATGTACAAAGAACAATCAAGTGCGGGTAAGAATCTACATCACTTATAAACATATATCTATATATATATATATCAGTTAACATATATACAATAAAACCCAAAAGAACCGAGTTACCCTGTGTAGAACTTTGCAGGCCTAAAGACTTCCAAGCTACGGTCTTCATCATCCGTAAAGGGTATGTAGACCTTAGCTTCATAGAAGCGACCGTCCCAGCATTCCAATGTTAGATAGTGCAGAATTCCTGACACTAAAATTGTGTTCACTCTTACAATTTCACGTAGCTTTAGTTCAGCTCCATGTATTGTATAACATTCAAAACAAAATTTAACAATTAATATATATATGTAAGTCTATCCAACTATACACACACATATATAAATATATGGATGTATGATAGATTAACGCGAAACTCCATAGAAGATTATTCTTTTTCAGTGAGAAATCCAAACTATTGTCCCCCAAAAGCCAATGACAAAGATTAAAGAAAAAAATTTTTTGTCACACACACTTATATATCACCTTAAGTCTGTTAAATTCTTGAATACCAAAATTGGCTGCAGCAACGACATAGTCAGACGATGTGGATTGGGGTCGAACTAGACCGCACAAGGTTGCCTTAGGAGGAACATCAACATCAAAACCCTGAAAAAAAAAAATTTAACAAGTTAAAGAATTTGAGACATTTAATTAAATTTGAAGGGAAAAAAAAAACAAGTCTTTTACGAAAATAATAATAATAAAAATAAAAAGCCTCCGAAGCAATGGCTTTTTTCAAATATAGATATAAAGGCTTTTTATGAGAAAAAACCTCAGGGTCGCAAGTTTGAAACCACTGGCATTGAACAGGATCAATATATTCATAATCCTTCTTTTCCATATTTTAATTCAATCCCAATCCACCTACAAATTTATCATGAACTTCAACATTAACGAAGCGGAAAACCCTGAACAGCTCATAATTGATACAATCACCCACACACATATAAACATAACAAATATGTGTGCGTATATATATATATATATATATACAGAGTTCGTAACTAGAAATAATAAATATAATGATAATTGAAAATTACTTGAAACGTACCAGAAAGAAAAGGAGAAATCTGATCGGATTAAGCCTCTCGAATCGGGATGAAACGAAGAAAAAAGGGGTGTCCGGGCCGTATTTATAGTTTTTGAGAGAGATCATCAAGAAATAGTTGGAATTAGGGCTATTTTTTCTTTTTCTTTTTTTTTTTGAAAGAGCTTTTTGGCTTTTTATTATGGGTGAGTTTGTGGTAGAAACCGGTAAATCCCTTTTTTAGGTAATTGAGATTTAATTGAACAGTTAAAATATTAATGGTTTATCATACTTATCATACACCTTACCTCACATAATCCTTACCACCCAAAGTAAATTTGACACTCATTGTCTATAACAAGAAATTAATATAAATTAAGGGAATGTCTAGAATGACATCTTCCTTTTTTCATTCATTCCTCGTATTATATGAGACGGACTAAATTATCTCATTTTTCTTCCTTCCTTTTCCAATTCCATTAATCTAGACCTGTAAGTCCACCATGTTTTTGCTCTCTACTTTTGCCCAAGGCTTCTTAATTAGCACTAGAATTGTTCAAATTCCTTCTCAGCAGCAAAAAACAATTATTTAATTCCAAGAAAACAAACATCAGAGAACCTTTTATTCACTTATAAGTTCATTTTTCAACAAGGTGATTTAAAAAAAAATAAAAAAAAGGTTCAACTAAAGAAGCCACAGAAAATCAAGCAAATTTTATAGTTTAAAAGAAAATTGATCTCGGGAGAAGTAATTTGCAGAATGACTTAACTACTTTCTTAAAAGTTATCAACATATTTTTATTAACAAAATGACCACAAACGACTACAGTCATTCTTTTATTAAAATGAAATAAGGCTATTTTGCTAATTTTAACTTTTAAGGTTATCATTTTAGCAAATATCTAGTTGTCCGGGCAAGTAATATTAATGAGGTTGTACAATTAGAGAGAATCAGGCAATAAATAAGATTAATTTGATGTTGAATTTTAGTGCAAGTGCAATTAGAGAGAATCAGGCGATAAATAAGATTAATTTGATGTTAGAGTTTTAGTGCATGATTCTCTTGCAAGTTGCAACATGATCGCAACAAATTATGCATGGATCCAGCGCGCAACATGATGTTCTTAATCTCGGAAAATACGCGTCTTAAAAATAGCAATGCAACTTGCACAAAACTATATTAATAACATCCCAAACAAACATTGCACACTTTTATCCTACATGTTACTTTTGTTCTTGATGATCTGTTGACTAAAACCCCCAATTTGACAATTAACGAGCCCATGTGCATCAGTAATTTAAAGAACCTGCTAAAGCATATAAAATTTTGACAGGAAAACACTTGAAACAAAAGCTGAATATAACAAACTAATTAGCTCAATGCCTCTAAGGCACCAATTTCTAAACCAAAACCATAATTTCCAAGCCGCACAACTACACATATCGCAATTCGCATGACAGAAAAGAACCGTTCTATAGCTTGTGTAATCTTGTAGCCTGAAACACAAAATCTAGAATAGGCTAGAATCTAGAATAACGGTACGATCGCCATGACAAGATAATGAAGAAGAAAAAATGCATTTTTCTTCAAAGATTAACAACTACCAAGTCATCTGCTAAAGCCTGCGGTACAAGTTCTTCACGGCTGAAGCTTTCAGAATGGAGGACAATAGTTTGGATTTCTCACTGAAAAAGAATAATCTTTCTATGAAGTTTGGCGTTAATCTATCATACATCCATATATATATATATATATATGTATGTATGTATTGATGAATAGACCTACATATATTTATTAATTGTTAAATTTTTTATATCACCTTAAGTCTGTTAACCTATTAACTTTTTATTTAAATTATTTTTCTAAAAGACTTGTTCCACTCTCCACCCAACACCACACAAACCCCCCCCCCAAAAAAAAGAATTTAATTTAATGTCTCAAATTCTTTATTTTATTTTATTTTATTTTTTTTAAGGGTTTTGATGTTGATGTTCCTCCTAAGGCAACCTTGTGCGGTCTAATTCACCCCTCATCCACATCGTGTGAGCGTGTCGTTGCTGCAGCCAATTTTGGTATTCAAGAATTTAACAGACTTAAGGTAATCTTGTAGCCTGAAACACAAAATAGCGGTAAGACCAAGATAATGAAGAAGAAAAAAAGGCATTTTTCTTCAAAGATTAACAACTACCAAAGTCATCTACTAAAGCCTGCGGTACAACTTCTTCTCGCTGAAGCTTTCAGAACGGAGTGTCGTGTGCTCTATTTAGCATCACATCTTCACTCGAGTCCTCGTTTTGCTACTGCTGCTGCTGGTGCTACGGCCGCCGCCGCTTTCATATAAACAAGCAAAAACAACTAGGTTACCTCGTTTTTTTTATTATTATTATTATTTTAGAACATAATACATAAGGAAGGAAAAAGATGAAATTAAGAACA
>CM046366.1:5516019-5549761 GCA_025413025.1 Ficus hispida | reverse complement strand
AAGACGTCATTTATTTTGTATAAATTGAGGGTGTAAATATTATTTTCCTAAACACTATCTTAATCCCATCTTGCATTCGCAATTCTAAATCTTTCTACACTGTATATATTTATATGAAGAAACTTTTCACATCAACAGAAATGTGAACATGTAAGAAAATAAAGTACTCGTTTTAACTCAAAATATACATTAAGATTGCGCAATAATGTGCTTTGGTCTTTTTTTCATTCTTACGATAGTCTTGTATAATAGTCTTGTATAATTCTTCTGAGTTGCAATTTCAATAGCGGTTCAACGAATCGCTACTAAAAACTTTTGGCCTAAAGAAAAATGTTGAAAATCGTCATTTAGAGTTTTAGCTTTTGACTTTTCAATATATTTGGGTTGACGGACTTTTTACATTAAGTACATATTAAGTATACCCTTTGACTCAAATGTTTTTAGAGTAATCATCAAGAAATAGTTTTTTTACGGTCTAAATCAGTTATGAATGTGCCTATTTGTGAGTGTGCTTAAGTTGTATTACAGAATTTGTTTGTTTACATTAGAATTTATATATTTGTATTTATAGATTGTTTTGCCTGCATATTACACATTTGTATATATTTTGGAACCGCGATTCAAAACCTTAAACACTGAAGTTATTTGTATGAAGAAAATTTTGACGTCAACAAAATATTTGAACATGTAACAAACACTCATTTTAACTAAAAAAGTTGTTTAGAGTGCACATTAACTATTTTGAGTCTTTTTACAGTTTTATCATAGTCTCTTATAATCCTTCCAAGTTGCAAATTAATTAGTCTTTTCTGGTTAACATATCGTTATTAAAAAACTTTTCACATATAATACCAATGTCAAAAATGATAATTTAGAATCTTAGTTTTTAACTTTGAAATACATTTGTGTCGAAATTGCGTTGAAGTAGATGTTAAATATATCATTTAGAAATCAAAATCTCAAAATGTTTTTCGGAGTCATCATGTTTTTTGTTACTATAAGATTTTTTACCGTCTAAAAAATTTAGTAAATATGGTTATATTGTTTTATAGAATTTATTTTGCGAAGAACATTAGCAAACAAACTAAGCACACAATTTTATACTTGTAAGTACCCCAAATAAACTAACGACAACAAAACTACAGAACAGTGACAAATAGTGTAAAAGACTGCTATCTGAAAAACGACAGAAAATTGTATGCGACAACGATTTAAAATAACTCAGATATGAAAAGGATCCAAACAATGTATCCATGAGAAGCAAGTAAAATAAGAAAAAGAACGTCAAAACTGAAACAGCAAGAAACGGACAACTATGTCATGTTAAATACAATTACTAATTAAAAATTTTAATCCCAGAAAAAAAAATAACAATTTTAAAACGAAAACAAACTTGAAAAGCGACTTTAGCTTCAGAACTGACAGTGACAAAGTAGGAAAATAATATTGACACCAAATTATCAGAATATCAATATCTTAACAACAACAACAGCAACAATAATATTAATATTAATATTAATTTAGTCAATATTTACACTCTCGAATTATAGAAAATACTGGGCATCTTTTCAAAACAACAACAAACCGATCATGAAAAAACTACAAATTCAAACAATTGCATAACAACAAACTCAGACAACAGAATGAAAAAACGACAACAAACTTGGACAAAAATAGAAAAAAAGAAAAAGAAACACACACACAAATAAAGTCACACGCACATACAAAAAATTAGACGACAACAAACCAAAGGACAACAACAATCTACTCTAACAAAAAGAAAAAAAGAAATGAAAGAGAGACAATATATATATATATATATATATATATATATATATGGACAGTATAAAAACGTCAAAATTTTAAAAACCAAACTAGTTACGAGCATTAAAAAAAAATTAACAATGAAAACGACAAAAACTGATAACCACAACGATAATAGAAACAACGAAAAAATAAAAAGCAAAAATTAAAAGATTCTAAAAGCTACAATAAACTAAATTGACTATATAGAATTAACAACAACGATACAAATTAAGACAATGAAAACTAGAACTATGCAAACACTCTTGTGAGGGGGAAAAAAAAAGCAAATAATCTTGTAAAAGAGGGGGAAAAAATTAAATATTTAAGGAAAACGATAAACCAAATAACCAATACGTAACTAGAAAAATACATCAACTTAAAATACAGAACCACCTGGAAGTTGAACTAGCTACTAGAGGAAAGAGGAGGACAAACGAAAAAAGTCAATGAGCGTTTCCTTTCACTAATTTCTTCCTCCATCTCCTACAAGGTTACCAACTGTTGTAAAATCTTTACCACCTCGGCAAAGACCTCCAACGGTCTCTTCCAGATCTCTCCAAGACGTGTGGCCCTATGTTAATGCCAGTACATTTTTGCAAGTAATTGGAGTAGATGACATGAATTAAAGTGAATAGGATTTAGAGCAGACATAATTCAGAGTGTGAATTCAGAAATCAAAAAAGCTGTTTATTTGGAGTCAATATTATATAGAGTAGGAAGACTTCAAATGTGAATTCAGAATCTATAAAAGCTATTTACTCGTGTTAGAAGATTCAGAATCAGTCAAAACTAATTTCATTCATGTGTTTATTTAAACCCAAAATCAAAATGAATTTTGTTTTACTCACATACTTTCATCTTAGTTTCTACCGAAGTATTTTTGTTATAATACAAACAATTTTTTTTAATAAGAAAAAAGCTTATTTTCGGATTTTTAAATTTATATAAATGCCTACTTTGGAATTTGTTCCCAAGAATGGTGACTAGCTATAAGTAGAATTCTTTGAAAGTTAGAAAAGTAAAATCAGCCATAAAAAGTGTTGGAGATACAATCAATGGGACATGAAATAAGACACATAAAATAATTAAAAAATATTGAAACAATTTTTCATCCATTGTCAACACCAACGATGTCCGCAGGCTACCGCCATACGCTTTAGGAAAGAGGACAAGGCGGAGGAAGCATGAGGACAGAGTGATGATGCGTGGACGACGACATGAACATGAAGAACGACAGGAAGGAAGAGTCTGAGCGATAAATGTTTTTCAGGGGGGACTTGAATTAAATAAAAAATTTCGATGAAACTACAATTCTAAAATATTCTACCATCGTTTATTTGCATCTTTATTTATTACATAAGGAACTAAGCTTATAATCTAATATAATTTAATTTAATTTTGAAGTTTAGAGTTCAAAAAATTGTGAGATTATATGATAGTTTAGTTGATTTTGACTCATTTGAAATATTAAACTCAAAATACGAGTACTTAAAAATCAAAATCTTAGGCGTAATCAAAATATTTTTTTTAATTACGTAAATGTAACAATTAAAAGAATTTCAAGGAAAAATAAGAAGCAGAGTTGTATAATATTTTGTTATAAGAGCAAAAAGGTACTATAGAGAATCATTGAAATTTTTAAAACTTAGCCTATGTTTGGTAGAGTGGAAAATGTAGAGGAACAAAGTTGGCGGAGGGATTTTAGAGAGAAAAATAAAATTTTAAGATGTTTCATAAAGTGGAAGAATTGAAAGAATAGGAAATTTTGGATAACTGAGACTCACATAATTTAATATTCCTCCAACTTTGAAAGAAAAAGGAATGGAAAAGTTTAACAAAAAAATGGTTAATAAATTAATTACTTTGATCTTAATTAATTCCTCGTTATCTTCTAATTCATATGAATGTGTAATTTCAAAATACATTAGATTTGACAGGTTGTTTTCTTTTTTCTTTCTCTTCTACTAAACAACATGAAGAAAAATCTATTTCATTCCTTGTTTATTTTCCTTATTACCAAGGTATTTTACACTTTTTTTTTCTTTTTTTCTTTCATCCCTCCTATCAGACAAGGCATTGAGGAGATAAAGAAAGTTTTCAAAAGTCCACCAAGGTGCCAGGCATATGCTCCTTGCCTTACCACCCTCTATCAAGAGATAAATTGTTCAGTAGACTGTGTGTATCACTTGACTTGAACCTTAGAAATGACAAACAATCCAATTGTTGTTTAGTCCTCAATTTTCATCCCTTGTGACGCACACTCCACAAAAGCAAACAGCTTCTGACGTGATAGTCCAAACTTAAGTCCAAGTTGGTGTACTTGCTTCGCATGGGCTGTTCAATGTTGAAGTATTATACACAAATGCTGATTAGAATATTACTCCAAGCGCAAGATAAATTGTCTTTTCGGTTTACCATAACGTTACTAAAAGACTTTCGGTATACAAATAATGTGGAAAATGACATTTGGAGTCCTAATTTTTGACCTTTCATTATACTTTGGTTGAGAGATTTTTTGCGTTCAAATAAATGTCAAATTTATCCTTTTAAATCATGACTCAAAATGTTTTTGAGATCAGTCATCATTTTTTATTTTGTTATAAGACTTTTTCTATCAAGAAATAATCTTTTTCCATCTAATCTCTAAACCATTTGTGAATATACGTACGTTGGTTTAGATATTTTATTTATGAATAACATTACTATTTACGTATTTGTATCCATAGATTATTTGTATGTATATTATATTTTCTTGTATTTATTTTCGAATACTAGATTTATTTGTATAAAGAGATTTTTGACGAATATGTGAAAATTATAATATAGTTCAATATTAGACATCTCATATATGTGCTTTTGTGGAATTTGTTTGTAAAGAAACGAGGAAAAATTGAAGAGAGAAGAAAATAGAATATTCTGGATGAGAAAACCACAAAGAAAAGTAATTCTTATTAATCTAAATCTGTATAAGAGATGACTATAAATAGTCTAGCAGCTGTCACTTACAATGGAACACGTGGTATAGCCTTATAACTACATTTACCAAGCTTATAACGGAAAGATAACAACATAACAGAAAGTTAACAAATCACTAACTAAACACAAACTAATCACATGGCACAAACAAACTAATCACAAGTTCCTTTCATCTTAACAGTTTTTGACGAAAATCGAGTACCGTTGATAATCGTAGCTTTAAAGGAGACTATTATTTTATTAGTATTTTCGCAATGGTGGATCTCCAATATTGATAATGGGGCGCCAAGGAAGTTTGCACATTACTGACCTGTTGGCCACATGACATAATATTTTGTTAATGGGATTATGTTTATCCCAAAAAAAAAAAAAAGACGAATTGTTTGTCACTTTCTATAAAATATCAATTACAAAACATCCATTTTCAACAAGGGAAAAGAATGAAAATAAAACATTCCAATCTTGACTTTAGACGTAATGAAATTACATAAACTGAAGGGGTAATAAAAATGTCTCTCGATCAAAAATTTATTAAATTTATTCACTAAGCCTACATCTGTCGACTCCTTTCTTATTTTGCATAAGAGGATTAATTAGTTCATCATCTAAGGAAGCAAGTTTATTTTTATCATAACATAAACGGAATACATTATTTCTTTGCAAAATCAATGGTAAGCTTTCCATCGTGGGCCTTTCTGTAGAAGTGCTTGACGTAGTCCGAGTACAGAACAGGTTTATAGATCGGTTCCTCTCCGGTACTGGCAAGCACTTCAGGCAAGGGAGAGATGATATCGGTTGGCCTTGGGTTGACAAATATTGGAACTGAGATTCTGTTACTTTCGCCATTAGCTGCGACTCTATGCTCAATGCTTCTGTATCGTCCGTTACTGAATATTTGTAGTGCATCACCAATGTTTATAACAAGAGACCCTTTTACCGGTGGGACATGAACCCAACAGTCTCTAGCCTCCACTCGCACGTAAAGCCCACCGATGTCGTCTTGAAGGAGAACGGTAAGTGTGGAGACATCAGAGTGACGACCAACTCCCACAGTGAGCTCCGGACTTGGACAAATAGGATAGTAATTCAGGTTAATCCTCCTTGAACCTGAGATAAGCTTCTCTTTTTCGCTATCTATTTCTGTCACATTTAACCCCTTCATTAGCACACTTAAAAGTTGGTTTATAACCTTCTCGCTTTTATTCATGTATTCCAACACTTGATCCCTGAAAAAAATTGATACATAACTGAAAAGTAAATTCACATGTATATATAAAAAAGGATTAAGTTGGCATGTTGTGGGAGATATTGATGCAAAAATAGGTAGTCATGACCTCACAATCATCAACTAATCATATATTTCATACACTTTTTTTTTTTTTACAAAAAAAAAAAAAAAAGAAGAGATCCATGACATTTTCACATCCCATGCACCAGCATAAGAATGGTTAGGGATGTGATAGATGAAATGGTTAGGAATCCAATATATATAAGAATTTACATTACCAATGGTGCACTATCGCTATCACCACCACAGGTAAGACAAGTAAGAATCGAATCTAGATTTGGAGTCTGTGGAGCCTTAAGTTGCTGTGTCACCGTTTACTAGTAAAAAGTATGCATATGCATGAATTAGTGAAGTGTTTGATTTGAAAATTTGACTTTGAGGAGTAAATTCAAATTTTCTTGAAAAGAAAAGACTGTAAAAGAACTTTTTGAATAACGTTCAAAGAGTGTTTTTAGATGGAGTGCCAAATAGAATATAAGTATCTAGATTTCAAATTTTCTTACTTGCAAGCAGCAGGCCACAGCCTGGAGGCCTCATCCTCAGAAACATAAAAGAGACTGAGGTAATCTTTCCATTCTAAAGCCTTCTCCACATCCGGGATAAAGCTGGTCATGTACCGAACATTATTGGACACCGTATTCTCTTTAGAATACTTGTTCTTCTCCTCAGCAGGCATGTCGAAGAACCGGCATGTCGCCTCTTTGACGTTGTCGAGCACTTCGATGGGCACGTCATGGTTGATGATCTGAAAGAAACCCCATTTCTCCGCGGCCTCACAGATGGACGACGCCACTTTAGGATCGTCCCAGTTAGAGACATCGATGATCGGAATAGACTCTCCGACTATGACCTTGTTCATGGACCTCTCTTCAAGAGGCTGGACATACTGTTTGGGGATGGCTTTGATGCCAGTTTCTGAGAGACCCTTTGCGCCATTGCCTTTGTTTATGACAAAGTCAGTGACATGATCGGAGGCGTAACCGATTTTGGAAGGCGCCATGGATCAAATTGAAAGAGCCTAAAAGATTTAGACGAATATGGTAAAGAGTTTGTAAGCTAATTAGTAGTAGAAGAAGAAAGAAGCTTATGGGTGTGTTGTTTACAAGCCATGCGCAAGAGGGGTATTTATAGTACTCTTGGAAACTGCTAAAAATTCCTAGTAAAGAAAATGTTGAAAAGAACTACAAGTGCAAGAATTTGTGTTGGAATAATATTTCTATTCAGCATTTGTGTAAGATATTTCAACGTTGGACAGCCCTTGTAAATTAGCACATCAACTTGGACTAGGGTTGGACTAATTATGAGGGGGTGTTTGGTGTGTAAGTTTGAGTTAAGATTTTTAAGTTTAAATAGTAAATTATGTTGATTTTTCAGAAAAGACAAAAAAAAACTTTTTGGGAAAAAAATAAAAACTTTTAGGAAAAAAGATAAAAGAAGTTTGAAAATATTAGTTTGGGCTTATCAAGCAGACAAACACATCCACTCTCACCTTTTGAAATTTCTATTGGTTTTACGTAAACTTTCGTTGTATGTGATGATACCAATACTATAATTTTTATATAATATATTTGATATAGTACTTCGTATACAATAATTTATCTCTTGTTAGCATTATTAGGTTTTGAAACTTACAAACTAAAATTATAGTACTTAAATAATTTAATTTTTTTAAAAACGGTTACAACGATTAAATGAAAAATATGAGATACCAATTAATAAAAATCAAATATTAAATTCTACCTGGCTATCTTAGTGGGAAATTTCTATCGAATTTTGCACATAGCATATTTTACATTAAAAGAATATCATTCAATTAGATAGCGTTAAATTGAATTTGGTAGAATTCATGTTTAAAATTAATGCTAGCTCAAAAGGAGAGGATATAAACATCAGAACAACCCAATAAGTTAATGATCTAATGCCATCCTTAATTCTTATCATGTCATGAAGATGGGTCATGGTCTAAATCCACTTGTAAAATCCGCCATTTATATGTTAAATGAGGTTAAGATAGATTTCATCTTAAAATCTCACTTTAGGGGGGAAAAAAGAAAAGATGTGTAATTCATGAATAAAAAAAAAACACAACAGCGATTCTGGTTCTTCATTATCAAATTTCTCGGCTTTTCTATATAAATCTTCTATTTTCTTTTCTAATTCTTTTAGTTATTGTTCTTCCCTTTTTATGTTATCATAATCTGGTTTCATTTTAACTCTGATTTGCTTTAACCATTTCTATTATTTGTATTCGGTAATGTTCTAAGCGTACTATTTCTTGACTATAAAAGGGAAATAAAAATTGAGGACTATAGAACAGCGTAAGCTTCAAAGGAGACTACTATTTTAGTAATTTCGCGGTGGCGTGTCTGATATTTATTTACACGTCACAAGGAAATATTCCACATTGTTGACTTGTTGACCAAATGTTATTCGTGAGTGTATTAATTGGATTTCATCCAAAAATGAAAAAAAAGAAAGGAGACTAGTATTGTCTGTCGTTTTCTAAGGTAACTTCCAGGTTTTGGCCTTTTTTTTAACTTTGTCCTCTTGACTCTGCTTTCGACTTTTCCTCTTTGTAGGCCCATGGTTGGTGGCAGTCTCAATGGGGCGCTTGTTAGCGTCGACCAGAGAAAGTGGAAATCATTTCCACGTTCTTTCCACTTCAAATCTGATATCCTAATTATTTGTCTTTTCAAAGCTTTTTTTTTTTGGAAATACTTTTGCGTTCAAATCCATAAATTTAGATAAGAGAAATTAGAATCACTTAAGGCCTGATTGGTATTGTTTTGAAAATGATTTGGAAAGGAAATTCATGGTTTTCAATAAAAGTGTTTTGAAAATGATTATAAAATAACGTATATTTTGCACAAAATCAGCAAACAAAAATGAATATAAAAAATTAATTTTTTATTAATGAATGAGAAAATCAAATAAAATTATTTTGTAAGTTTCATTTTCATTTTCATTTTCATTTTCATTTTCTATAGCATAGACACTCAATAAACACTTCATAAATATACTCAAATATAATTTTATTTTTTGTGTATTCGAATTAATTTTTCTAGAAATACAATCAAACAAAACTTTGAAAAATATCTCATTTTTATTTCATATTTAGAACAAAATCATTTCCAAAATGATTATAAACGGCCCTTACTTTCACTTGCTAGCTTCTACTTGTGCAACTTGTCTTGACATTTATAATATACATGAAAAGAAGAAACTTACTTTTTTTTTTTTTTGGGGTCATGTATTACAAATTAAAGAAATATTATTCTTCCCCACCCCTAATATGCTCTTTCTACCTATTCATTCTTAAAACTTTTTGTTCCAAAAAAAAAAAAAAAAAGAATTGTTGGTGTTTATCTATACATATATAACAATTGCCAAATTGTTGGTGTTCCTCTCTCTTTCTTCTTCTTCTTCTTCTTCCTCTTCTTCTGCTTCTGGTCCGTCTCTTCCTTTTTCTTCTTTCCCCAAAAATTTGACTTCTCTCATTTTGGTCCCTTTTTTTGGCTTTTCTTAAAAGTTTATTTCAAATATCTCTATTCGAAATATTTTTTTTCTCTTGACTTGTCACTATTAAAACAAATATTCTCAAAGATGGCCCCCACATAAATATTTAAGTATAATCTTATCAAAATACTATTAAATTAAATGTAACCTTCGACAATACTTGTTTCTTCTAATTTCTTACTAGAATTATATTCTCAAATATTGTCCTTTTAAAGAGGGGGGTGGGTGGGTGGGAGGACAAAAACAAAAACAAAAACTGGCTAAAGAACGGCGTAGCTTCAAAGGAGACTATTATTTTATCAGTAATTTCGCGGTGGCGCATCTGATATTGATGTATAATGTCATGCCAAGGAAATATTGCAAATTGTTGGCATATTATTGGCGTGTGTAGTAATTGGATTTTTTCCAAAAATAGAAAAAAGGAGACTAGTATTGTTTGTCGTTTTCTAAGGTAACTTCCTTTGCCTTTGTTTTAACTCTCTACTCTCGACTTTTCCTCCTTGTAGATACCCATGGTTGGTGGCAGTCTCAATGGGGGAGCTCGTTAGTGTCGACCAAGAGAATATGGATATTCATTTCCAAGTTCTTTTTATTTCAAATCTTTATCATATTTTTCTTAGGGTTAATTTCACTTTTAGCACCTCTGAAAAAAATAATATTAAAAACAGCAGCACTTTTTGTTCTATTCAATTTCAGCACTTACCGTGGGGCCCAGTAGCATTTAATGTATATCAAAGTACAGGATTACCCTCATCTCCTACCCACGAAATTTTTAAGTCGAACTATTTTCACTATTTTTTAGCGGTGGTCATATCCATTATGACCATCCGGTCACAACCATTATGACCAGTGTTTTTTTTTATAATTAAATTTAATTTTTTTTATGTCGAACTATTTCACTATTTTTTAGCGGTGGTCATATCCATTATGATCATCCGGTCACAACCATTATGACCAGTGTTTTTTTTTATAATTAAATTTAATTTTTTTTAAGTCGAACTATTTCAATATTTTTTAGCGGTGGTCATATCCATTATGACCACCCGGTCACAACCATTATGACCAGTTTTTTTTTTTTTTTTTTAAATTTTTTTTTTCGAAATTTTTTGTCGAACTATTTTTTAGCGGTGGTCATATTCATTATGACCACCCGGTCACAACCATTATGACCAGTTTTTTTTTTTATTAAAAAATTTTTTTTTTCGAAATTTTTGTCGAACTATTTTTTAGCGGTGGTCATTTCCATTATGACCACCCGGTCACAACCATTATGACCAGTTTTTTTTTTTTTTTTTAATTTTTTTTTTCGAGATTTTTGTCGAATTATTTTTTAGCGGTGGTCATTTCCATTATGACCACCCGGTCACAACCATTATGACCAGTTTTTTTTTTTTTTAAATTTTTTTTTCGAAATTTTTTGTCGAACTATTTTTTAGCGGTGGTCATTTCCATTATGACCACCCGGTCACAACCATTATGACCATTTTTTTTTATAATTAAATTTAATTTTTTTTAAGTCGAACTATTTCAATATTTTTTAGCGGTGGTCATATCCATTATGACCACCCGGTCACAACCATTATGATCAGTTTTTTTTTTTTTAAATTTTTTTTTCGAAATTTTTTGTCGAACTATTTTTTAGCGGTGGTCATATTCATTATGACCACCCGGTCACAACCATTATGACCAGTTTTTTTTTTTTATTAAAATTTTTTTTTTCGAGATTTTTGTCGAACTATTTTTAGCGGTGGTCATTTCCATTATGACCACCCGGTCACAACCATTATGACCAGTTTTTTTTTTTTTTTTAATTTTTTTTTTCGAGATTTTTTGTCGAACTATTTTTTAGCGGTGGTCATTTCCATTATGACCACCCGGTCACAACCATTATGACCATTTTTTTTTATAATTAAATTTAATTTTTTTTAAGTCGAACTATTTCAATATTTTTTAGCGGTGGTCATATCCATTATGACCACCCGGTCACAACCATTATGATCAGTTTTTTTTTTTTTTTAATTTTTTTTTCGAAATTTTTTGTCGAACTATTTTTTAGCGGTGGTCATATTCATTATGACCACCCGGTCACAACCATTATGACCAGTTTTTTTTTTTTATTAAAAATTTTTTTTTTTCGAAATTTTTGTCGAACTATTTTTTAGCGGTGGTCATTTCCATTATGACCACCCGGTCACAACCATTATGACCATTTTTTTTTATAATTAAATTTATTTTTTTTTAAGTCGAACTATTTCAATATTTTTTAGCGATGGTCATATCCATTATGACCACCCGGTCACAACCATTATGACCAGTTTTTTTTTTTTAAAATTTTTTTTTTCGAAATTTTTTGTCGAACTATTTTTTAGCGGTGGTCATTTCCATTATGACCACCCGGTCACAACTATTATGACCAGTTTTTTTTGTGTTTTTTTTAAACAGTTTGATGAAATCCATTTGGACTCGTTCTGTTTTCATGAATGTGAAACAGGGGCAATACATTTCACTCTTATTAATAATAAAACGCGGTTTGCATGGATTAATTTAACCCTTACTCTTGAAATTGTATATGTTATTACACTATGACATATAAAATTAAGAAAAAATTTTAGAAAAATACAATTAATGGGAATGTGTTAAATGAAAAAATAGTATATGTATCAGGCGAATTCCTTGTCGACGTCGTCATCACTTTTGTAATTTCCTTCAATTTTCCGGTTGGCATGCATCCACAAGTAACATGCTAGCCACTCCCGAAATAGCCTCATCCGTCCACCTATTACCCAATAATTGACGTTCCTCCCTTCTATTAAGCATTCAGCAAATTTTATGGTAAACACTCCACAGTCACCCCTGTTGAACAAATGACAAAGATAATTAATTTTCACTTCAACTTTTGAATGCAGTATACAAGGGAGAAATGGTGTTTTTCTTGCACTCACCCATTGGATTGTTGAGGGATGTCTTTCATTATGTTGATTGGTAATGGGTTAGTTCCAGCAGGTTCTCTTGGTTTGAATTGATACAAATCTAAGCGTTCAGCCAGCAATGGAATGAATATTGATAAACATTCCATGCCTGCTCGGACCTTGACATTGTGACCGCCTTCATGCTGCAGAGAGTCGTACACGTCAATGGTCCAGCTTGTCAGATCGAGCTTCGCTAATACCCAATGTTTAAGGTCAGCCAAATGCACCGGTATTAGCACAGTCATCACGTCAAACCATGATGCCCCACTCTGGACATTAACGCCAAGCATTATCTTGAGTAAAGGCTCACAGGTTCCCCAATCGAACTTCTCGGGTGCACTCTGGTGTAGACGCCACAACGATCGAACCTTTGTACAAAAATAAGTGTCAACCGTTGTCACCCTCCGTTGCTCCAATTCGGGGAACTGCCTGATCTTCTTTCTCAAGTAATAAAAGGCGACATCAACGTGCTACATTAACATAACCAGTCGGTTAAAAGATACTGTACAATATTCGAGCTCGCAAACATATAATAATTTTGATTAATGGTTGATAGCAGACTGCCGAATTTTAAAAAATGTCATGTACTTACTTCGTCCCATAGCCAAATCGGGGAGGTAGCTAATTCATAGTACCAGGTTTTTCTTCCTACCTCCATGCACCCGAATCATGGGGTTTGTCAAGTTTCTCATGCTTGGCACTGTAACGTGGAGGCCGTTTATTGAACATCAAGCATACATATTCGACAAACACATCAGTGCAATTCCAATTAACATCCTAAAAACAGACAATGTTAAGTTAATCTACATTACCCTTGAGGTATCTTCTTCAACAATCCTTGTTTTAACCACTCCCTGAACTCTTCTAACCTCTGTTCAGGAGGTTCATCTGCGAGACCTGCTGGGAGGGCATAATTCGTGTCGGCCGGTTTATTCGAAGGGGATCCATCGTCAGTCTTACGACCCGATGGCCGTTGGCCAAGCCTTGATAGTCTGGCCCTCTTCTTCTTGGGGATCTACAAATAACAAATTTGAAACGAGTTAATCTAATTGACTCTTCCATTATTGGCAAACTTTTAATTCTCAGCTATGCGTCACAACCACGTCCGTCAACATATCCTCTCTGGATTGCTCGTCAATCATGACAAGATCATGTGATTGCTTGTGGTCCTCCCTCTCTGGCCCCTCTTTCCCGACCCGTGACACTTCAGTCATTGCCCCCTCCCTCGCGCCAACGACTCGCGAATCCTCAACACTCGTCTCGGCTGCCTGTTCCTGTACATTGAATTTTCTTAAAATGTCAAACAAAATTGTATGGGAACCACACCAATCAGGTATATTCATGTATAATTCTACCTTTGTTATCTTCTCCTCGGCATCTGCATTCCAATCGATCCCCTTATCGGCAGTAAGGAACTCCATTGCTGCCTGCAGCCCTATATCCGCATAGACATCGAGCTCAGGGGAAGGAGTCTTAAAATCTTCCGACGCCTTCCGCTTAACATTAAGAACATCGCTGCTCTCGACCTTCGGGACATGCTGTGCCTGACCGAACTTCTCGGCAGCATTCTTCGCCTTCAACAATTTCAGCACCCTCCTCAACAGTTTTTTCGAGCGGGTTTGTTCCTTTTGTATATCCTCTATCTTCTTATTCAGACTATTAACATGTCCTCGGATCTCATTCTGGAACTCCACCCACGCGGTATTGATATCCGGGGTCCGCCGGGGGACTGACGACTTGGGAGCTGGTAATTGTGGCAGGCCAGTCGGTCTATTCAAGAAAAGGCGAGCAACATTCCCTTTCTTCAACTCCTCCTCGGTTGGCATCAACTGAAAAGATATTGGCTGCACACATGGCGTAAAATTACTATCCTTATACTGAATGTATTATTATTATTTTATTATAATAACCCATAACGAGTCAGTGAATCTTATTATGGTATGACCGTGTTGGTCATAACGATTTTGACCAGACGGTCATAACGGTTGTGACCTGTCTTAGTCAGTACGTTTATGACCAACACGGTCACAATGGTTATGACCGGCCGGTCATAATGACTTTGACTAGCACTTGTTATGGTATCGGAATGTGAATTACCTGTGATTCGCCAACCTCCATGAACGCCCGCTGAACGTCATCAAATTTCACTGTCTCCGCAGTGGTCCAGGACGCCATACGCGGAACGGCCTGTGAGTAGTTGGTTGTAAACTTGGAAGCCATCGTTGGAAGTGTCTCATATGCCCATACGAGTATGGCATGTGGGAACCCAGGAATGCTGTAATGAACTGTGCTAACTTGTTTTTTTTGTCGTCTCTTCGAAGAAATCCTATTCTCCACTGTAGCACATATTGCAGCACGGGTTGCCTCCCATGATAGCACACCCCAAGGAAAATCGTTGAAGGCATCCAAGTTGTCTGCCAAACCGAAATATTTGGGATCTATTTTCACCGTTATAGCATTTGACAAAGGGATCGAGAAAATAATGTACAAAAGGCTAAGTTTTACGGCATCTTCGTCGTTGTCAAACTTAGCATTGGACAGTTGTAGTTCCAATTTTCCCTCGATACGCCCTTAACCGTCGAAAAATATCTTGCCATTAATCTGCTCTCGACGACCGGTAGATGCGTAGACCCTGCACATTTTTATCCGGTAATTAGGCAGAACTCCATTATGGAGAATCTGGCCATTTCGTCTCCAATCTCGAACCACAGTGCGTCACCCATCGTTGTGTGGTTTGTAAGACGCATAACAATGTTGTGGAATAACTGGCCAGCCCAACCTAGAGACTCTAGATGTAAGAAAGGTTGTACACATGGCTGGTCTTTGACGGAGGCCAACTGTCGTGGAGATAACCACAGGCTCAGTTTCTTCCATGTCTCGTTAATGTTTATGAAAGTATTGATTTTGGCCCGTGTTATCTCAGAGTCTGGTACGAGTCGGATATATTACCCCTGTGTGAATGGATAAAAAAAAAAATTAAAACAAAATTTTTGATGAGTCGGTATTTAGCACCATGGACGTGCCGCAAACTATTTTTTGACTAAATCAAACATCGATCAAAGATTTTACCTCTTCCTCTTTCGATATCTTGGATGGAGTTATACTCGTTTCGTGTACATCCATTTCTCCCTTGTTTCTCTCAATATCTGTAATTGTCACCATTCTACGGATATGGAATCGGCGGTTTACGGCTATAGTATCTCTGTTTACGGCTATAGTAGGTGGTTGACGACGGTTATGCAGGAGACGTCTGGTCGAAAACGATACGATTTCTTCTTTCTCTCTCTAGAACCGGTGTTTCCCTCTCTAACAACTGTAAAAGCTTTTTTAAAAATTTTAACCCAATAGCGGCATAGGGTGACTAACTATTACGCGTGGAGGAGATGAGGGCAAATTTGGTATTTTGTCACTCAGAGTCGTACAAAAGACTGTTGGTATTCCATATCATATCGGTCATAATGGTTGTGACCGCCCGGTCACAACCATTATGACCATGGTAAAAGCGTTATACACAAAAATTAAAATTTTCTATGTTCAGTTGGTTATATACTGTCGCTATGGATGTGGAGGGAATGGAGTGAGGATGGCGGGCTAGGACGAAAATTTTCAGCTTAGGGTTGGCTGAGGGCATATATGACTTTATACATACCCAAAAATTGTATGGTGACGTGGCAAAAAAAAAAAAAAATATCGGTCATAATGGTTGTGACCGGGTGGTCATAATGGAAATGACCACCGCTAAAAAATAGTTCGACAAAAATTTCGAAAAAATTTTTTTTTTAAAAAAAAAATAATAAAACTGGTCATAATGGTTGTGACCGGGTGGTCATAATGGAAATGACCACCGCTAAAAAATAGTTCGACAAAAATCTCGAAAAAAAAAATTAAAAAAAAAAAAACTGGTCATAATGGTTGTGACCGGGTGGTCATAATGGAAATGACCACCGCAAAAAAATAGTTCGACAAAAATTTCGAAAAAAAAATTTAAGAAAAAAAAAAACTGGTCATAATGGTTGTGACCGGGTGGTCATAATGGAAATGACCACCGCTAAAAAATAGTGAAATAGTTCGACATAAAAAAATTAAATTTTTAATAAAAAAAAAAATGGTCATAATGGTTGTGACCGGGTGGTCATAATGGAAATGACCACCGCTAAAAATAGTTCGACAAAAATCTCGAAAAAAAAAATTAAAAAAAAAAAAAAAACTGGTCATAATGGTTGTGACCGGGTGGTCATAATGGAAATGACCACCGCTAAAAAATAGTTCGACAAAATTTTCGAAAAAAAAAATTTAAGAAAAAAAAAAACTGGTCATAATGGTTGTGACCGGGTGGTCATAATGGAAATGACCACCGCTAAAAAATAGTGAAATAGTTCGACATAAAAAAAATAATAATTTTTAATAAAAAAAAACTGGTCATAATGATTGTGACCGGGTGGTCATAATGGAAATTACCACCGCTAAAAAATAGTTCGACAAAAATCTCGAAAAAAAAATTAAAAAAAAAAAAAAAAACTGGTCATAATGGTTGTGACCGGGTGGTCATAATAGAAATGACCACCGCTAAAAAATAGTGAAATAGTTCGACATAAAAAAAATTAAATTTAATTATTAAAAAAATAAACAGGTCATAATGGTTGTGACCGGGTGGTCATAATGGATATGACCACCGCTAAAAAATAGTGAAAATAGTTCGACTTAAAAAAGGGGTGGTCATAATGGTTGTGACCGGGTGGTCATTATGGATATGACCATCGCTAAATAATAGGGAAAAAAGTTCGACAAAAAACAATTTTAATTATATAAAACAAAAGCGTGGTCATAATGGTTGTGACCGGGTGGTCATAATGGATATGACCATAGCTAATAAATAGTTAAAAAAGTTCTTTTAAAATAAAACAAACGAAAAATTTTAATGCTTTAAAAATAAAAATTAAAAGAACTGGTCATTACGGTTATGACAAGGCGGTCATAATGGTTATGACCATTGATAAAAAATAGTAAAAAATGTAAAATTCGAAAAAAAAAGCCAGGTTATGGTCATAACGGTTATGACCGGGTGGTCATAACGGTTATGACCGTGTGGTCATAATGGTTATGACCTTTACTTAAAAATGACAAAAAATTATAATTTAAAAAAAAAGAAACTTTCGATGGAAGTTTCTCTCTGTACATGGAAGTTTATCTATGTAAATGGAAGTTTCTCTCTGTAAATGGAAGTTTCTCTCTTTACATGGAAGTTTATCTATATTATATGAAGCTTCGGGTTTCAAAATGGGTGGGGGGGCTAGGCGGAAATAAGTTTTCAGTTTTCTCTCTCTAGATTTCAGTTTTCTCTCTCTAAACCACTGTACATGGTGGTTTGAAAAAAAAAAACTTTTTTCGGCCATGCGAGGGAGAGAGATTATTTCGTGGGTAGGAGATGAGGGTAATCATGTACTTTGATATACATTAAATGCTACTGGGCCCCACGGTAAGTGCTGAAATTGAATAGAACAAAAAGTGCTGCTGTTTTTAATATTATTTTTTTCAGAGGTGCTAAAAGTGAAATTAACCCATTTTTCTTATTTTAATCTATTAATTGTCTTTGCCAAACTATTTTGATAACTCATTTAATTGTTTAAGTATTAATATTTATTTTGTGTTCAAATTCTTAAATTTAGATGAGAGAAATATTAGAACCACTTAAGTCCCATTTGGTATTATTTTGAAAATAGTTTGGAAAGGAAACTCATGGTTTTTAGTATAAGTGTTTTGGAAATGATTTTAAAGTAGCATTTGTTTTGCAAAAATCAGCAAGTAGAAATGAAACAAAAAATCGTTATCATTTTTTTTATTAGTGAGTGAAAAACTCAAATAAAGTTATTTGTCAGTTTCATTTTCATTTTCTATTGCGTATACACTTAATAAATACTTTCATAATTATACCCACACACAATTTATATTTTTCTGTGTACTCAAATTAATTTTTCTAGAAAGACAATCAAACAAAATTTTGAAAAATATCTCAAAATTATTCTCATTTTTATTTTATATTCAGAACAAAAACATTTCCCAAATGCTTATAAATGGCCCTTACCTTGTCACTTGCTAACTTCTACTTCTGTAACTTGTCTTCATATTTTCCTAAAATAAATTAAACAAAAAAAAAATATCTTTTTTTTTTTGGGTCATCTTATTACAAAGAATATTATTCTTCCCCACCCCTGGTATGCTCTTTTTACCTCCATTCTTGACCTTTTTGTTCCAGAATTGAATTGTTGGTGTTTATCTGTACATATATAACAACTGCCAAATGGGCAATATTGTTCACGGTTTTTCAACCAAAACAAGTACTTTTTTCTTCTAATTTATTACTGGAATTATTTTCTCAAATATGGTCCTTTTAAGGGGGAAAACAAAAACAAAAACAAAAGTTGCCTTTTTTTTTTTTTCCAAGAAACAAAATGCTACTTCTCATACATTTTTTTCCTTCTCAAATAGAATCCTTAATATAGTTGAGTTTCTATCTAATTTGTTCTCACAAAATAATATTTCAATAAGAATGAAGCATGCAAAAAATTCAATGCATACTATGCATGTGTGTTTTTTTTTTTCATTAGTATCTTTTAATAGTTCAAAAAAGTCATCACAGCTAAACTATTTGGCTATCTTAGTTGGAAGTTTCCCATAAAATTTAGCACATAGATTATTTTACATTAAAATAATATCATTCAATTAGATAGTGTTAAATGAATTTGCGTAGAACTCATCTCCAAAAATTAGTTCAAAGAGGGAGGGTACTAACATCAAAATAACCTTGTAACTTAATGGTGTGATAATTAAATTTTAACATAATCCCTTATGAGTTTTAACTTTTATGTCATGTAAATGGGACGAGTCCAAATCCACTTTTAAAATCCATCTTTGATAGTATATGAAATGAGCTCAAGATATAATTCATCTCAAAAGCTAATTTAAAAGAAGACGTCCAATTCAAAAAAAAAAAAAAAAAAAAAAAAAAAACAACACAACAACTTAATGATTTAATGATAGAGATAAGATTATAATCTAATAATACTTTTTTTTTTTCGTCTACTTATTCAAATGTCTAAATTTATTATCCGTTGATGCTCTAGTAAGCCGTATGCTTTTGGGGACTATGCATCACTAGTAATTTCACGGTTGCGTGTATAATATTGATTTTTATGTCACACGAAGGAAAGATTGCACATTGTCGACTTGTTGACCAAATAGTATTGGTGATGTATTAATTGGATTTTATCCAAAAAATAGAAAAAAAGAGACTAATATTGTTTGTCGTTTTCCAGGGTAACTTCCTGGTTTTTTTTGGCCTTTTTAAAACTCTGTCCTCTTGACCATGCTCTCGACTTTTCCTCTTGACTCTGCTTCCGACTTTTCCTCTTTGTAGGTCCCATGGTTGGTGGCAGTCACAAAGGGGGCGCTCGTTAGTGTCGAATCATTTCCACATTCTTTTCATTTAAAATCTGTCATCTTACTTTCTTGTTTTATTGTTTGTATTTTCAAAACTATTTTGATAATTAATTTAGTTGTTTAAGTATCAGTATTTATTTTGTGTTCAAATTCTTAAATTTAGATGAGAGATATGTAAGAACCACTTAAGTCCTGTTTATAATTGGTTAAAAAACAGTTTGGAAAAAAAAAAAAAACAAATAGGTTTTAATTAAAGAATTTTGGAAATGAATTTTAAATAACGTTTGTTGGGCACATAATTAGGGAACATAAATAAAAAAAAAATCATTCTCATTTTTTGTTATTAATTAATGAAAAAATCAAATAAAGTTGTTTTGCTAGTTTCATTTTCATTTTCTATAGCCTATACACTCAATAAACAAGTTCATAAATATACACAGACACACCTTTTTTTTTGGTGTACTCAAACTAATTTTTCTAGAAACACAATCAAGCACTATTTTAAAAAATATCTCAAAATCAAGAACTATTTTAAAAATTATCTTAAAATCATTCTCATTTTTATTTTAGATTCAGAACAAAATCATTTTCAAAATGCTTACGAAGGGCCCTTCCTTTATCACTTGCTAACTTCTACTTCTGCAACTTGTCTTCATATTTTCCAAAAAAAACATGAAACAAATAAAAACTTTCTTTTTTTTTATGTCATATATTACGAAGAATATTACTCTTCACCACCCCTATTATGCTCTTTTTACCTCCACTCTTAAACTCTTTATTCCAAAATTGAATTTGTTGGTGTTTATCTGTACATATATAACAATTGCCAAAATGGGCAATACTGTTCTCGGTTTTTCAACCAAAACAAGTGTTTTGCTTGATGCTCTCGTTTTGGTTCCTCTTTTTTTTCTTTTTTTTTTCAGATAAAAAAATTCAACTTTTCAAACATTTTTTTCCTTCTCAAATATAATCCTTAATATAATTGAGTTTCTATCTAATTTGTTCTAACTAAAAAAATATTTTAATAAGAATAAAGCATGCAAACAATTCAACACATGCAGGCGCATGCGAAGTTCCTGGGACGCGCCACACCGGATCTGACAATGCCCTGGTTGCTGACACGTGCACTGAGACACGCTTGGCTGGGCAAGTTTCGCGTACTAGTGATCCTGGGCTGCTCCTTGAAGATCTAACGGCCAAAACTAGCGAGTGATCGTACGTGGATACTCACGCTAGTGGTCAACGTTGGTTCCGAATTTTCTTTTGCTATTTTAAATCCTTTTTATCATATTTTAGCTCCTAATTGTTACTTTTAACCCTATTAACATACTTGGGACAACATAATAAATCTGTGAAAAAATTAATATAAATTACTAAGATCATAACAAAAATATAACCTTATGAATGCTAAAATAACTTTATTTATAGAGTTATTATATATATATATATATATTTTTTTTTTGAGTAAATGATGATGATAAAGATAAACAGGTATACCCAGGTATCCCTACCACATGTTGGCCTCTTAGTACCCTTTTCACTCACTTATCTATTGTTTTATTAATAGAAAAAAAAAAGAAAAAAATGCAAAAAGTTGAAAATAACAGAAGAAGGAAAAAAAGATAAAACATGAACCCTAACAAAGGCAACCCTATTGAAAAAAAAATGACCCCTTGTAATCGGAGACCAATCTCAAAGAAGTAAGTCGCAACTCGTCTCTTAAAACTTGACCAATCTCAAAGATACTTTGTTGTATCTTTAGTTTATTGGGGTACTTACAAATATTATGCGCTTAGTTGGTTTGCTTAGTCGGGTAATATGTATAAAATTAAGGTATATGTTATGGTCCAAACGACGGTAATATAGACATCAATTACAAAGCATCCATTCAAACAAAAATAAAAAACATAAAGCATCCCAATCTTGAATTCAGACGTAATGAATGTAAATAAACTCAAGAGGTAAGAAAAATGTCTCCGGATCAGAAAATAATTAACTGTATTCACTAATAACCTTACATCTTTCAGCACTTGTGCTTGTTTTTATTTATTTCATTATCTATAGAACACGTTTATTCTTATCAGAACATACACAGAAATGTTGGGAAGAGGATAAAGTTTTCTTTGGAAACTAATAAAAAAACAGAGAAAAGAAATAATTTTGTTCTGAATTGCTGTGATACTTCATTAAATTTAACAGGGGACCTATATATAGGCTTACAAAAGAAACTAGCTTTACTCCACTATCTCAATTACATAGCTATAAAGTAGGCACGTGAACAACTTCCTATAACCATTAAACAAATCAGATAGAAATAATAAACAAACTTCCTAGATACTAGGACTAATTGACACAAAACTTCCTATAACCACTAAACAAATCAGATAGAAATAATAAACAAACTTCCTAGATACAAGGACTTATTGACACAAAACGTGAACCCACTACTTTTGAATCATTCTTCAACAAGAAAAACATTATTTCTTCGCAAAATCAATGGTAAGCTTTCCATCGTGGGCCTTTCTGTAGAAATGCTTGACGTAGTCCGAGTACAGAACCGGTTTATAGATCGGTTCCTCTCCGGTACTGGCGAGCACTTCAGGCAAGGGAGCGATGATATCGGTTGGCCTTGGGTTGACAAATATTGGAACAGAGATCCTGTTACTTTCTCCATTGGCTGCGACTCTATGCTCAATGCTTCTGTATCGTCCGTTACTGAATATTTGCAGTGCATCGCCGATGTTTATAACAAGAGACCCTTTTACGGGTGGGACATGAACCCAACTGTCTCTTGCCTCTACTCGCACGTAAAGCCCACCGATGTCGTCTTGAAGGAGAACGGTAAGTGTGGAGACATCGGAGTGGCGACCAACTCCGACAGTGAGCTCCGGACTTGGACAGATAGGATAGTAATTCAGGTTAATCCTCCTTGAACCCGAGATAAGCTTCTCTTTTTCACTATCTATTTCTGTCACATTTAGCCCCTTCATTAGCATTCCTAAAAGTTGGCTTATAACTTTCTCGCTCTTGTTCATATATTCCAACACTTGATCCCTGAAAAAGATGATACAATAAGAAAAACTAATTCACATGAATGTATATAAAATGATTAAGAAATTTTAATGCAAAAATAGGCAGTCATGATCTCATGATTATCAATTAGTTAATATATATATATATATATATATATATACACTTTTAACACAGACCCAAAAAAAAATATATATATAAATAAATAAAGAGGACGACACTTCAAATGTTTTGAGCAACACCACATTCATAATAATTTATTAATACCACATGTGGAATGGTTAGGGATCCAACATTCCCAATGGATAGGCCAGGCACCAATGGTGCACTTTCGCTATTGCCACAGGTGATATGGGTAAAAATTGAATTTGAATTGGGAGCATGAGGAACCTTAAGTGGTCATCCTTCTACTAGTAATAAGTATGCATAGGCATAAATCCGTTTTGATCCCAAGATAAAACTCAAATTTTTGTAAGAGAAAATAACTTTTGAATAGGGTCTGAAAAGAGTGTGAAAACGAAGTGCTAAATACAATATTGAGTCTAGATTTCAACTTTTCTTACTTGCAAGCAGAAGGCCACAGCCTAGAGGCCTCATCCTCAGAAACGTAAAAGAGACTGAGATAATCTTTCCATTCCAAGGCCTTCTCCACCTCAGGAATAAAGCTGGTCATGTACCGAACATTATTGGACACCGTATTCTCTTTAGAGTACTTGTTCTTCTCCTCAGCGGGCAAGTTAAAGAACCGGCATGTCGCCTCTTTGACGTTATCGAGCACTTCGATGGGAACGTCATGGTTGATGATCTGAAAGAAACCCCATTTCTCGGCAGCGTCCCAGATGGACGACGCCACTTTAGGGTCGTCCCAGTTAGAGACATCGATGATCGGAATAGACTCTCCGACTATGACCTTGTTCATGATCCTCTCTTCAAGAGGCTGGACATATTGTTTGGGGATGGATTTGATGCCAGTTTCTGAGAGACCCTTTGCACCATTGCCTTTGTTTATGACAAAGTCGGTGACATGATCGGAGGCATAACTGGTTTTGGAAGGCGCCATTGATCGGATTGAAAGTGTATAAGGTAAAGAGCAGTTTGTAGGTTAAGTAGAAGATGAAGAAAGAAACTTATGAGTGTAGTACTTCACAAGCCATGCGGAAGAGGGGTCTTTATAGAACTCATGCATGCATACAGTTACAGCAAAAAAATTCTTATTTCGGAATAAAAAAAAAAGGAAGAAAAGAACAATACGTGCAAGAATATGTATTGGAATCATATTCTAGTCCTCTTTTGGATAAGATATTTCAACTTTGGACAGCCCATGCGAGCTGGCACGTTATCTTGAAATTCTGTTTTTCGCCTTGTTTGGTGCACCAACTCGATTTAAACTGAGCTGTACTTTTTTCATCATGTTTTTTGTCTTTTCTGAAAAAGTTTTTTGTTTTTTCTGAAAAAGTCAACAAAAATTACTATTCAAACTTAAAAATCTCAACTCAACTCAAACTCAACTCATTCACCAAACACCCTATCAATCTCACATTTTGAAATTCTGTTTGGTTTACGTGAGAAGACAATTATTTTGATGAAAATTATAAAATATTTCGAAGTTAACACCATATATATGCTTTTGTGTCCTCTATTTTGACTAAAATTGAGGATCACATATAATCGTAGCTTAAAAGGAGACTATTAATTTATTGGTATTCTCGTGATGGCGTATATATTTGGGTATGTGGCGCCAAGGAAGTTTGCACATTATTGACTTGTTGACCACATATTATTTTGATAATAGGATTAATTTGATCGGAAAAAAAAAAAAACAAAATTAAAAAAAAAAAAAAAACTGACGGTTGTTTGTCATTTTCTGAGGTTTCTTCCTGCCGTACGTTCTTCATTATGTTCACGTCTTTGTTTCCATTCCCTTATGCGAAGATTTAAAGAACACCTATATTATATATGTATATCAACATGTATACATATGTAATATCAAATAAAGATAAAACTTACATATAGCACTGCTAAAATCCCTGTAGCGAGTTTGACACATCTTTTTGAATATAAAAAAATATTATTCAAATCAAATTCAATTTTACTGTTCTAAAATCTACATGCAGCGCATTAATTTTCTTTCTCAAAAAATACATTCATCTTATATTTTCAATTCAAATTAAAAATTTTCAATTAGAATGCGACACGGGTATTAGAGTTTCAAATATATATAAATAAAAATATTTAGAAAAAATTATGGAATGAAGAAATAAAACATACAAAAATTAAGTTGCAAAATTCGACAATTTGTGATGAGTAATTATTTAGAAAAAAAAGACAAAATAAAAATAAAAAAGGGAATGGGCCAGATGTTCCCCAAGGAAATAACCATGTGGCCTAACTAAAAAATAAGCAATTCACCACAAATTGCACCAAGTTCCACAGAAAGGTCCATTAAAACGTCATCATTTCGTGATCTTATAATGAGATTTTCATTGCATATTTGCATGCTTACAACGAGTTTAGCATTTCGCATTACTCACAAAATGTGCAAGAAAAATATAGAAAACTCTATATATATGTGTGTGCAAATATATATATATATATATATATATATATGTTATGGAGTCCTAGACTGGGTTCCCGAATGCCCAAATGCATGAGACAAAAGGATCCAATTGTATGACCTAGACGAATTTGTGGTTAATAAAGTCCTAATATCTCAACCCAACTTTGTTTATTTTTCTTATCGATTTTGCAGCTATATGTTTTTGTTATCTATATTAAATTCTATTTGGCTATCATAGTGGGAAGTTTCCTATCAAATTTAGCACATAACATATTTTGCTTTCAAATAATATCATTCAATTAGATAATGTTAAATGAATTTGGGTAGAACTCATTGTCAAAAAATAGTTCAAAGAGAGAAGGTACTAACATCACAACAATCCAGTAACTTAATGATGTAATAAATTCATAATATAATATTATCTCTTATGAGTATCATGTCATGCAAATGGGATGAATCCAAATCTACTTGTAAAATCCGCCTTTGATAATAACATATTAAATGAGTTTAAGATAGAATTTATCTCAAAAGCTAATTAAAAAAAATACATCCAATTCACAAATAAAAACAACACAATAGCTTAATAACTTTAACGATAGAGATAAAATTATAATCTAATAGTACTTTTTTTTTTTGTTTATTTATTCAAATGTCGAAATTTACTGTCCGTAGATGCTGTAGTAAGCCGTATGCCAGGGAATAAAAATGGAGGACTACAAAGAGCAGCTTAACTTCAAAGGAGACTATTATTTAACTACTAATTTCACGGTTGCGTGTATGATATTGATTTATATGTCACACGAAGGAAAGATTGCACACTGTCGACTGGTTCAGCAAATAGTATTATTGGTGATGTATTAGTTGGATTTCATCCAAAAATAGCAAAAAAGAGAGTAATATTGTTTGTCGTTTTCCAGGGTAATTCCTGGTTTTTTTTGCCTTTTTTGAACTCTGTCCTCTTGACCATGCTCTCGACTTTTCCTCTTGACTCTGCTTCCGACTTTTTCCTCTTTGTAGGCGCATGGTTGGTGGCAGTCACAAAGGGGGCGCTCGTTAGTGTCGACCAGAGAAAATGGAAATCATTTCCACGTTCTTTTCATTTAAAATCTGTCATCTTACTTTCTTGTTTTATTATTTGTATTTTCAAAACTATTTTGATAATTAATTTAGTTGTTTAAGTATTATATTTATTTTATATTCGAATTCTTAAATTTAGATGAGAGAAATATAAGAACCACTTAAGTCCTATTTATCACCGGTTAAAAAACAGTTTGGACGAAAAAAAAAAAAAACACATAGTTTTTAAGAAAAGTATTTTGGAAATGATTTTTAAATAACATTTGTTGGGCACAGAATCAAGGAACATAAATAAAAACAAAAAAAAAAAAAATCATTTTCATTCTTTGTTATTGATGAATGAGAAAATCGAATAAAGTTGTTTTGCCATTTTTATTTTCATTTTCTATACCCTATACACTCAATAAAACACGTTCATAAATATACACAGACACACTTTTTCTTTTCGGTGTACTCAAACTAATTTTTCTAGAAACACAATCAAGCACTATTTTAAAAAATATCTCAAAATCAAGAACTATTTTGAAAAATATCTTAAAATCGTTCTCATTTTTATTTTAGATTCAGAACACTTGCTAAGTTCTACTTCTGCAACTTGTCTTCATACTTTCCAAAAAAATAAAAAAAATGAAACAAATAAAAACGTTCTTTTTTTTTTTTATGTCATTTATTACGAAGAATATTACTCTTCACCACCCCTATTATGCTCTTGTTACCTCCACTCTTAAACTCTTTATTCCAAAATTGAATTTGTTGGTGTTTATCTGTACATATATAACAATTGCCAAAATGGGCAGTACTGTTCTCGGTTTTTCAACCAAAACAAGTGTTTTGCTTGATGCTCTCGTTTTGATTCCTCTTTTTCTTTTCTTTTCCTTTTTTTTTTTTTAAATAAAAGATTTTCAAACTTTTTTTTCCTTCTTAAATATAATCCTTAATATAATTGAGTTTCTTTCTAATTTGTTCTAACTAAAAAATATTTTAATAAGAATAAAGCATGCAAAAACAATTCAACACACATGCAAAGCATGTGTATTTTCACTAATAGTTCAAAAAAGTTTCACAAGTAAACTATTTATTTTCATTCTTCGTTTGCCCACATGTAATGTTGTTTTACAGTGTTTGTTCTTTCATGTTCTGTGAATTTTTTAAATTGTTAAGAGCGTACAACTCTTTTCTTTTTCTCTCAGTTTTTTGTTTTATATAATATAGAACTAAAAGATTATTTTAATTAAAATTCAGAGTCATATATGAAAACTTTACAAAACAATAAACTTATAAATAAACAAATATTATTTTTTCTAAACGTGGTTTCATGCATGAAGTCACCAGTTGAAAATTCATTTTCTTTACTTTTTTCTTAAAATTAAAATTGTATGTATAATGGCATGAAACATATGTATTATGGCATGTTTGTAGTATATAAATAGTAAAAATATGATTTGGAGTTTTGCTTGTTTGTTTGGTTTTTTTAAGCATTATGTTTTTTTGTTGCATTTTTTAAGATAAACGGAAACAAGTGGTAAAAGGAAAAACTAAGTAGTGATAGAGGGTAACAAAGAGAGTGATTCTAAAATCGTTGTAGTTTGAAATTTTCTGTCGTTTTCAGAATGTTATCTTTTACAGTTTGTGTCGTTTGTTGATATTTTAATATATATATATATATACATATATATATATATATTTTCAATTTCACTGTTCTAAAATCTGCAGCACATTAATATAGAAAATATATATATATATATATATTTCGTTTTATTATAATGAGATTTTCATTGCATATTAACATGCTTAAAACAACTTTAGCATTTAGCTTCATTACTCACAAAATATGTAAGAAAAATATGTGTGTGTGTGTATTATGGAGTACTAGACTGGATTCCCGAATGCCCAAATGACACGAGACAAAAGGATCCAACTAGATGACCTAGACGACAACAAATTTGTGGTTAATAAGCTTCCTAATATCTCACCCAATTTGTTTATTTTCCTTGTCCATTTTTCAGCTATACGTATTTGTATCTATATTATCAGAAAAATATTCTACTTGGCAGTTGCTTCTGCCATAGTTGGTTTGTCAACGTTATTTTTCTTATCCATTTTGCAGCTACATGTTTCAGTGACTTGTCCATATTCGAATATACAGTGGATTTCGAATAGGAAAAAAAAAAAAAAAAAATTTAGGACAGCATATTTTAAATTTGTTTTACATGTATATATAATCAATTTTCCCTTTAGTTGACCTTCTATGCATTGATCATAACTCTTATATTCTCTTTTTTAATTTACATGTTAAATTTATATATATTATCTGATTAAAAATCTTTTTCTATGGTAAATGTATCCCGATTTAGAGAAATTTAAGATATATTAATTTATGAAGACAATGACACGGAGACAATGACGAAAACAATTTTCACAATTCTAGTGTTGTACAGTAATATAAATATACATATCATATAAAAATATAATGACATGTACTATACAATTATAATGATAGGTCTAGCATTGTATAATGATTTATATAGGAAAATTATGATATGAAAACAATTAGAAAACCAGTTTATTGTCGTCTGTTTACTGTTGATTATTAATGCATGTCTCGTGGATTAATTCTTATTTGTCAGATCTTTCCAGTTGGTGTCGTTTCTTGAGATGCTTCAGCTTCTTGTTTTGAGATTGTTTGAATTTGTAGTGTTGTTATCATCGGTTTGTTGTTTTCCTTTATTATTCTTGTCAGTTCTGAAGTTGATGTCGTTTTCTGAGTTTATTATCGTTTTCTGAAGTTGGCCGCTTAGTTCGTTTGCTTAGTTGTGTAATCATATGTATAATATATATGTGTGTATATATATATATATATATATATATATATAGTCCAGACAACAGTAATATAACTATCAATTACAAACATTCAATTTCAAAAAGGAAAAAAAAAATTATAAATTAAGCATCGCAATCTTGAATTAATTAGACGTAATGGAAGCATATGAACTTAAGGGGTAAGAAAAATGTCATTGGATCAGAAATTAACTAAATTTATTCACCAACCTTACATCTTTCGACAGTTTTTCTTATTTAGCATCAAGTGAAAATTTATTACATCATCTATAGAAACAGGTTTATTTATTATCTAACAAATAGAGCTAGAGAAGCAAGTTTATTCTTACTAGCACGTATAAAACGTATTATTTCTTTGCAAAATCAATGGTAAGCTTTCCATCGTGGGCCTTTCTGTAGAAATGCTTGACGTAGTCCGAGTACAGAACTGGCTTATAGATCGGTTCCTCTCCGGTACTGGCGAGCACTTCAGGCAGGGGAGCGATGATATCGGTTGGCCTTGGGTTGACAAATATCGGAACTGAGATCCTGTTACTTTTTCCATTGGCTGCGACTCTATGCTCAATGCTTCTGTATCGTCCGTTACTGAATATTTGTAGTGCATCACCAATGTTTATAACAAGAGACCCTTTTACGGGTGGGACATGAACCCAACTGTCTCTAGCCTCCACTCGCACGTAAAGCCCACCGATGTCGTCTTGAAGGAGAACGGTAAGCGTGGAGACATCGGAGTGGCGACCAACTCCCACAGTGAGCTCCGGACTTGGACAAACAGGATAGTAATTCAGGTTAATCCTCCTTGAACCCGAGACAAGGTTCTCTTTTTCGCTATCTATTTCGGTCACATTTAGCCCCTTCATTAGCACTCTTAACAGTTGGCTTATAACCTTCTCACTCTTGTTCATGTATTCCAACACTTGATCCCTGAAAAAAAAAAAAGAAAAAGAAAGAAAAAGAAAAATTTATTGACATATTATATATATATATATATATATATGTATATATGTATCAAATAATCATGCATGTAGTATCTTGAAATCAACAATTCTGCCACCATTCAATAGTAAATATCAGAACGCATATGTGGATTAAGTTGCTAGATTTCAAATTTTCTTACTTGCAAACAGAAGGCCAGAGCCTAGAGGCCTCATCCTCAGAAACATAAAAGAGACTGAGGTAATCTTTCCATTCTAAAGCCTTCTCCACTTCCGGAATAAAGCTGGTCATGTACCGAACATTATTGGACACCGTATTCTCTTTAGAATACTTGTTCTTCTCCTCAGCAGGCATGTCAAAGAACCGGCATGTCGCCTCTTTGACGTTATCGAGCACTTCGATGGGCACGTCGTGGTTGATGATCTGAAAGAAACCCCATTTCTCCGCGGCCTCCCAGATGGACGACGCCACTTTAGGGTCGTCCCAGTTAGAGACGTCGATGATTGGAATAGACTCTCCGACTATGACCTTTTTCATGGTCCTCTCTTCAAGAGGCTGGACATATTGTTTCGGGATGGATTTGATGCCAGTTTCTGAGAGACCCTTTGCACCATTGCCTTTGTGTATGACAAACTCGGTGACATGATCGGAGTCGTAACCGATCTTGGAAGGCGCCATTGATCGGATTGAACGAGCCTAAAACTAAGATGAATATGGTAGAGAGTTTGTAGGTTAAGTAGAAGATGAAGAAAGAAGCTTATGGGTGTGTGGTTTACAAGCCATGCGCAAGAAGGTCTTTATAGTACTCTTGGAAACGGCTAAAAATTTCTTAGTAAAATAAAGAATGTAGAAAAGAATGAAACGTGTAAGAGTCTCATGTGTTGGACTAATATTTCTAGTCAGTAACTGGGTAAATTAATATTTCAACATTGGACCGCCCTTGCGAATTAGCACACCCAGTTGGACTAATATTTCAACCTGACCTTTTGCAATTTCTGTTGGTTTTACTTAATACTATCGCAAATATAAATTATAATGCTAAAGTTATATTTGTTGGAAAAAAAAAGTAAAATTTCTATATTTAAGATTTGTACTTTTTTTTTTTGGTACACATAGAAAGTAATATATGCAAAATCCACTGACAGGTTAATCACAAAGGGTCCTCCGGAGGAGGAACTTTGTGAATTTTTAAGTGCACCCTATTAAGTTATAACAGATTTGGATGTTATGTATAAGAATATTCTAATGTTATATTTGTATCATGTTATCATCATTAAGTTTTGAAAATAGTAAAAGTAAACTTCTAGTCTTTAAATAATTTAAAATACGACAAAAACTGTAATGAGTAAAGTTGGATGGAAATGAGTCAAACACATCTTTAAAAACCTATGAAAGGAAAGAGATGGTGCATATATATAAACAACACAACAATCCAGTAACTTAATAAAATCGGTTAAATTCACAATCTAACATCATCTATAGTACCTATTGTATGATGTAAATAGGTCAGAGTCCAAATCAACTATCACCTTCCATATTAAATTAGCTTAAACAGAACTCATTCTTAAAAAATTGATCATGTGGAGAATGTGTATTCGATCTACATTATAAATAGATAAAAATACATTAGTTTTGGTAATATGAAATAAGTTCGCAATTTAACAGAGAACATTTTTTTTTCTTTTTTCTTTAACCCAAAGACTAGATTTATTAATCGGCAGATGCTTTGATAAGCCGTATGCTTTTGGGGACTAAGCGTCGCTGGGTAATAAAAATTGGGACCTAAAGGACAGTGTCGCTTCAAAGGAGACTATTTATTTATTAATAATTTATTCGCAGTTGCGTAACTGATGATATTGGTGCAGAACGTCGCGGCAAGGAAAATTGCACATTGTTGACTTGTTGAATATTGTTGGTGATGTACAAATTGGATTTTATCCAAAAATAGAAATAAAACAGAGACATATATTAATTGTTTGTCGTTTTCAAAGGCACCTTCCTCGGTTCCTGCGTTCAACAATTCTGTCCTCTTCAATTATTCATCCGACTTTGCTTCTTCGAAGACGCATGGTTGGTGGCAATCAAAATGCGGTGGTCATCAGTGTCGACTAGAGAATGGATATAATTTCACCGTGTCTTATTTGTTTTTCTTTTTTTCTAAAATTGTTTTGCTACCTTATGTAATTACTTAGGTATTTTAATAGATAATATTTATTTTGTGTTCAAATTCTTAAATTCAAATAAGAGAAATGTTAGGTTTTTTCTTTATTTTTTTATTTTTAAACGCAAATAGAAGGCAACTTCCTTTCAAGATAGCTCAAGGAATAGTAAAAGGAGCCCCTTTAACGTGCTCCTGCGATAGAAAGGCCTGAATTCATGAATATTAACAAGGAAACTTCCCCGACAAAATTTTTTCGCTTTGTCACTCTCTAACTTCTTCTTCTTCACTCATTTTCTTTATCTTAGAATAAATGAAACAAAAGAATCTCCCTTTTTTTTTTTTTTTTTTTTTGTTTCCTTTGCCATTCTTTTCCATTTCTAGTATATAAATGCTCTATTCTAAAACCCGTTTAATTTCAAAATTATTATTGTTGTATGAATCTTTTAATATTTTTTAAGAGTCCTTACAATTAAATTATTTGTTCGTCTTCTTGTCTGCCCAAATAATTTCTTCGGTTGTTTCTCGTGGAGTTAAAAAAGAAGACGGTGCATGTAGCCGTAGAGTTTTCTTTATGACACATTTTAGGTAATCCATTCCTTGATGTCATCGGTGTCAATCTTCGTCTTTTGCCCCACCACACTTCTCACTTCCTGTTGGACTTTCTTCATCACCCTTGGATTTTTTTACGAGATCTGATATCATATCCATTCTAGAATTACTGAAGTAGTATTATATTTGTTCCGCCCAAGAACATATGTTCTGCGATTATTGGTATTAATTTGCCTGGTAGGTTTAGTGTGAGCTGAGTTAATTACTGGAAATACAACATCAAGAAGTTCTTTAGCATCAACAAATAAAAGCCTCAAAGTCCACTCAACAGCCTTGTTGGAATTTAGAGCAGCAAATACCATATAAACTTAGTCTCCTGTTTCGATCATAAGCTTTAGTCCACTTAACATAAGACATATTTTAGCTTAATTGATTTTGTATCATATTGATCTAGTATGAAGTTTTTTTATAATGATAGTGTATTGGACTTTAACTTTGTGTCATTTATTAGGTTCTTTCTTCAAAGTTTGAATATTCTGTTACAAATTTACTAAACAAATCTATAAACCAAAACGGGATATTATTGTCAACATATTATCTGT
>CM046366.1:5492711-5515919 GCA_025413025.1 Ficus hispida | reverse complement strand
GGACCAATGAGCTTGTGACACCTCATCTATGAGTTGTCAACCACTCCCCATTTTCCTCCCCATAGCAGCCGGCCACCCCAAGCCCTTGTGGGCAAAAGCTTGCAAAAAATTGGAGGACCAATTGGCAAGTTTTGAACCAAATTTTCTTGGAAAAGAAAGCCTATGATTTCCCCTAGCTAGAAACACTATTTGTAGGGATTTCAAACCCCAATATTTCAGCCTCCCTTAACCCCTTTCTCAGCCATTCCTTCGGCACTTTCACTCCAAAAATCCGAGAGAAAGAGAGAGAGAGAGAGAGAGAGAGAGAGAAAGCTAAGAAACCAAGAGCAAATCAAGCCAAAAAGTTGTGAAGAACCCCCCCCCTTAAAGCTCGGTTTTTGTGAGTTCAAAGGTAAGGTTTTTGAGCATTTTTCTTCTCTTTTCTAAGGTTGGTTAGAGGAGAAAGTTAACAAAATTTTGTGACCATTGTTGAGGTCCAAACCGTGCACCATTGGAGGCTAATTTTCGATTAGGATCAAGCTAGGAACACCCGGATTTTTTGAGGTAAAATCCGAATCTTACTCTAGTTCTTGGTTCAAATTTTTGGTTCATTTTCTCAAGGGTTTTACTATGTATTTCAAGCACAAAATTTGTAAGAGCTTGAGCTCATAATTTTCGGTTTTGGCCCTAAATAGCTTAGGTTATATTTTTATGCTTGATTTAGGTTTTTGAGGTGATTATTTTGCATGTTTGGTTGGATTAATGCTCTATGATTTTTGTGTGCTAGAGATGCATGCTAGGGTTTATATTTAAGGGTTTCATGTCTTTATTATGCTTATCAAATTTCTAGATGCATGTTCTAGGGATTGTATGATGTTTTGGTTGAGTTTTGTTGAATGGGTGTTTTTCTCTCAAAACCGTGGACCAAGGGAGGGTCTCGGCCTTGAGTTGGATCCGAAATCACGGGATTTAAAATTTTATGTGAATGAGGGACGTTAGAGGACGTGCATGTGTTAATAGGTCCCGCATTGGGCGGTCGAGCTAGAGCAACGTATAGGGACGTAAAATTTGGACTAACACCAAAACTGCTCTCGGGTCCAACACCCGGCAGCTCGGAAAAGTAGGATTTACAGGTCCTTAGAGGCCGAATGGGTAAAAACTTAAAACACGAAAGTTGTTCGTTAGGGTATTTCCTAGGGGGCAGCGCGGACAGATTTTAAAAATAAGGCTCCAATGGCCTTTGTTTTGAAGAAAAACCGAGAACTGGTCAGGGTGACCAGGTTCCAACGATTCACATGTGTTCAAACAAAAACTGGTATTAACTGAGCCAGAATCAGAAAATGTTCAAAACATGAAAGTTTTAGATCTTTTTGTTAGCTATAACTTTCGTGAAGAAAGTGTTTCCAAATTCGTTTTACATTTTAAGTTATGAATTTTCAAACAAAATCCGCGCAGTGAGCAAAATCTCATGCACGGGATTTTCTAGACAATGACTAGGAAAAAACGTTTTCCAACTTGCAAACATCATTTTCAAACCCGAAAACCGTTCCAAAGGCAGTTTTCGATCCCCGAATGTTTTATAGAAATGTTTTCAAGTGTTTTGTAATTTTCAAGACAAGTTTGGGTGCTATTCACCGAACTTACGTAAATAAACAAGAAAATGATATTTTTAATCAAGTTCAAGGTTTTCAAGATTAAAATGAATAAGATACTGCGTTAGTAGCCGAAAAATTATTTCGAGTTACTAGGGCCTTGCCCAAGCCCTGAGTTAATCATGCGGATTGAGGTTAAGTTAAGATTATGATTCTCTACATGAACCCGTAATTAATAATTTACGTTGTGGGTTACGCCATGTGACCCCTTCGCTTGTGTTAGAAGAGGGTCTTATAACCGAAAAATAATTATGTTGGTTTAATCCGACATTAATCGATCTTAGAATAGAGACCTCACGTGTAAACGTCCATGGGCAGGAGGTGATCTGCGAGCGTGCTCGGGAAAGGAAAGTCGATCACGCGAACAACAAAGATAAAGTAAGTACAACACCGCCTACAGCATAGGCTAGAGTTGTATGTTTACTTAACATGTTTACTTTATACTGTTTAAGTGTTAATTGATGATTTGCTCGATGGTTGCAATATGCCTACTGTATGATGAATGTTTCAAGTATTGTTATTATGCTTACATGAAAAAGTACGCATGTCCATGCATTGATAGAACATGAGATTAGGAGACATAATATAAGTATGCTCACTAATCTATCAAGTGAAAAGATGTCAAGAAAGACCTACAAACAGAACGTTTGAGAAAAAGCCACAAGAGCCAGTGTCGTGCCCCCTGATGACGATCGGGTCGAAAGCTTGGGTAATCTCCTTAAGCTGCGCGCCGGGTACATACACATCAAGTTAACGGGCCCACAAGTAAAAATCAACAAGATAAAGTGTGATACAAGAAAGCAAGCATAATTGGACATAAACGGTTCATGCATTTCACGACAGAATTTCATGTTTAAGATGAAGAAATCGATGATATGATGCTATGTTATGTTTTCATGTATAAGATGAAGAAATCGATGATACGATGCCATGATATGTTTTCATGTTTAAGATGATACGATGCTATGTTTATGATTTCATGAAAAAGATCATGTATGTTTCGTGTATTTGGTTTGCGGTATAGGAGTTGTACTTGCTGAGCTTTCGCTCATTGTTTGAAGTTTATGCTGTAGGTAAACAGCCTGTCTTGAATTGACTGCATGGTGGCGGGTAAAGCCGGTGGCGGTGAAATGATGAACGGGTTGGGATTCACAACTCAAAAGGATTTAATTAATATATCTATTTTGAGAAAACAAACAGTTATTTTATTTGTGTATGAATGTATGTAAATATTTTCTAAGTATAATGCTTCCGCTATTAAAAAAAAAAAAAAAAAAAAAATCCCCACTATTTTCATGATGAAAAATGGGATAAAACAAGTTTAAGATCAAGTAAGTTAAGTAAGTCAAGTAGTGACGGCCTGTGCAAGGCGGGTCGTCACATCTACTTCCTCGTGAAACATCCGAAAGCGTCGAGTTAGGAGGCTACCGTGTCCCGGCAAACACTAGGGTGTTCATCAACGCTTGGGCGATCCAAAGGGACCCGAGTTTATGGGAAAAACCCGAGGAGTTTATCCCGGAGAGGTTCAAGAGTAGTAGTGTTGATATCAAAGGTCATGACATCGAGTTGGTTGTGTTTGGTTGTGGGAGAAGGGGATGCCCTGGATTGGCATTTGGTGTTGCAAGTACTGAATATATCATTGCCAATCTTTTGTATTGGTTTGACTGGAAATTGCCTGATGACAGTGCAGCGCCTGAGGACCTGGACATGAGTGAAATTTTTGGGCTTAGTGTATCTAAGAAAGTTCCTCTTCATCTTGTACCAACACCTCATTACCAGATCTCTTAAAAATTATTAGTTATTACCCTTCCTCTACTATTATTTTAATTAGCTACAGGTAATTATGGCTAAACTTATGTCTTAGGTAGGACCCTGTGAGTTAAATAGCTTCTTGTTTTTGTTTGTTATTTTCAGAATAATATAGTTTTTCATTTTTTTTTATATATTTTACCTTATGAATGTATCAGTCCAATCATATGTAAAGGGATAGATTTTTCTGAGTGATATTAGAGAGTTTACTATTCTTATTTCATCATTATCGATTCTCTCAGTATTTTTATGAATCAACGAATGATTGATACTTTTTTTTTGACATTTTGAGTAAATCAATAGGTTATCTTATCCAACATTCTGGATCAATAAACCGATTTTAGAAATATTTATCATGTTACATCTATCCCTTTTAATTATTTATCAATCCCTTTTTTCTACCCTTTTACTTTTATTGTTTATCTATTTTAATTTATCTCCTCTATCTTTTTCCTTAGGCTTCTGGTAGTTCACTTAATAGTCTTCTCTATAACTATATATAGAAAGCACAATAGTCGTTTACTGTTGAAGCGTTTTCGTCGAAAAGGATGTCATGCTCGGTTTTGATCTCACTCTAGAAGACCTAAAAGCAATCACAATGGTAATTTCTTAATAACAATTAATTTCTACACCTTTTAGCTTTTTATCCCAAATAAAAAAAATTGATGATAACCTTTACGGACTATATCTTTAGTGACAGTATGAAAATGCTACCGGTCTACTTGTCTCCTCCTTTTAAAGATCTTTGTACTCGATCTGCCTCGTGAGATTGTATGTGTGATACTTGCTTGTGTAAAATGCTACCTTTTATTGGATTGCTCGTTCCTAAATTGTATTGGTAATCAAGATGCAGTGAGGGGTGCACTATTCTCGCTACAAGGCACTTTGAACGGATAATATGTTGACAATATAATATCCTGTTTTTATTTATAGATTTGTTTAGTAAATTTGTAACAGAATATTCAAACTTTGAAGAAAGAACCTAATAAATGACACAAATTTAAAGTCCAATGCACTATCATTATAAAAAAACTTCATACTAGATCAATATGATACAAAATCAATTAAGCTAAAATATGTCTTATGTTAAGTGGACTAAAGCTTATGATCGAAACAGGAGACTAAAGTTTATATGGCATTTGCTGCTCTAAATTCCAACAAGGCTGTTAAGTGGACTTTGAGGCTTTTATTTGTTGATGCTAAAGAACTTCTTGATGTTGTATTTCCAGTAATTAACTCAGCTCACACTAAACCTACCAGGCAAATTAATACCAATAATTGCAGAACATATGTTATTGGGCGGAACAAATACTACTTCAGTAATTCTAGAATGGATATGATGTCAGATCTAGTAAAAAATCCAAGGGTGATGAAGAAAGTCCAACAGGAAGTGAGACGTGTGGTGGGGCAAAAGACGAAGATTGACACCGATGACATCAAGGAAATGGATTACCTAAAATGTGTCATAAAGAAAACTCTACGGCTACATGCACCGTCTTCTTTTTTAACTCCACGAGAAACAACCGAAGAAATTATTTGGGCAGACAAAGAAGACAAACAAATAATTTAATTGTAAGGACTCTTAAAAAATATTAAAAGATTCATACAAACAATAATAATAATTTTGAAATTAAACGGGTTTTAGAATAGAGCATTTATATACTAGAAATGGAAAAGAATGGCAAAGGAAACAAAAAAAAAAAAAAAAAGGAGATTCTTTTGTTTCATTTATTCTAAGATAAAGAAAATGAGTGAAGAAGAAGAAGTTAGAGAGTGACAAAGCTAAAAAATTTTGTCGGGGAAGTTTCCTTGTTAATATTCATGAATCCAGGCCTTTCTATCGCAGAAGCACGTTAAAGGGGCTCCTTTTACTATTCCTTGAGCTATCTTGAAAGGAAGTTGCCTTCTATTTGCGTTTCAAAAATAAAAAAAAATAAAGAAAAACCTAATATTTCTCTTATTTGAATTTAAGAATTTGAACACAAAATAAATATTATCTATTAAAATACCTAAGTAATTACATAAGGTAGCAAAACAATTTTAGAAAAAAAAGAAAAACAAATGAGACACGGTGAAATTATTTCCATTCTCTAGTCGACACTGATGACCACCGCATTTTGATTGCCACCAACCATGCGTCTTCGAAGAAGAAAAGTCGGAAGAATAATTGAAGAGGACAGAAGTGTTGAAGGCAGGAACCGAGGAAGGTGCCTTTGAAAACGGCAAACAATTAATATATGTCTCTGTTTTATTTCTATTTTTGGATAAAATCCAATTTGTACATCACCAACAAGATTCAACAAGTCAACAATGTGCAATTTTCCTTGCCGTGACTTTATGCACCAATATCATCAGTTACGCAACTGCGAATAAATTATTAATAAATTAATAGTCTCCTTTGAAGCGACACTGTCCTTTAGGTCCCAATTTTTATTACCCAGCGACGCGTAGTCCCCAAAAGCATACGGCTTATCAAAGCATCTGCCGATTAATAAATCTTGTCTTTGGGTTAAAGAAAAAAGAAAAAAAAATGTTCTCTGTTAAATTGCGAACTTATTTCATATTACCAAAACTAATGTATTTTTATCTATTTATATGTAGACTGAATACACATTCTCCACATGATCAATTTTTTAAGAATGAGTTCTGTTTAAGCTAATTTAATATGGAAGGTGATAGTGGATTTGGACTCTGACCTATTTACATCATACAATAGGTACTATAGATGATGTTAGATTGTGAATTTAACCGATTTTATTAAGTTACTGGATTGTTGTGTTGTTTATATATACGCACCATCTCTTTCATTTCATAGGTTTTTAAAGATGTGTTTGACTCATTTCCATCCAACGTTATTCATTACAGTTTTTGTCGCATTTTAAATTATTTAAAGACTAGAAGTTTACTTTTACTATTTTCAAAACTTAATGATGATAACATGATATAAATATAACATTAGAATATTCTTATACATAACATCCAAATCTGTTATAACTTAGTAGGGTGCACTTTAAAATTCACATAGTTCCTCCTCCTGAGGACCCTTTATAATTGACCTGTCAGTGGATTTTGCATATATTACTTTCTATGTGTACCAAAAAAAAAAGTACAAATCTTAAATATAGAAATTTTACATTTTTTTTCCAACAAATATAACTTTAGCATTATAATTTATATTTGCGATAGTATTAAGTAAAACCAACAGAAATTGCAAAAGGTCAGGTTGAAATATTAGTCCAACTTAGTGTGCTAATTCGCAAGGGCGGTCCAATGTTGAAATATTAATTTACCCAGTTACTGACTAGAAATATTAGTCCAGCACATGAGACTCTTACACGTTTCATTCTTTTCTACATTCTTTATTTTACTAAGAAATTTTTAGCCGTTTCCAAGAGTACTATAAAGACCTTCTTGCGCATGGCTTGTAAACCACACACCCATAAGCTTCTTTCTTCATCTTCTACTTATCCTACAAACTCTCTACCATATTCATCTTAGTTTTAGGCTCGTTCAATCCGATCAATGGCGCCTTCCAAGATCGGTTACGACTTCGATCATGTCACCGAGTTTGTCATACACAAAGGCAATGGTGCAAAGGGTCTCTCAGAAACTGGCATCAAATCCATCCCGAAACAATATGTCCAGCCTCTTGAAGAGAGGACCATGAAAAAGGTCATAGTCGGAGAGTCTATTCCAATCATCGATGTCTCTAACTGGGACGACCCTAAAGTGGCGTCGTCCATCTGGGAGGCCGCGGAGAAATGGGGTTTCTTTCAGATCATCAACCATGACGTGCCCATCGAAGTGCTCGATAACGTCAAAGAGGCGACATGCCGGTTCTTTGACTTGCCTGCTGAGGAGAAGAACAAGTATTCTAAAGAGAATACGGTGTCCAATAATGTTCGGTACATGACCAGCTTTATTCCGGAAGTGGAGAAGGCTTTAGAATGGAAAGATTACCTCAGTCTCTTTTATGTTTCTGAGGATGAGGCCTCTAGGCTCTGGCCTTCTGTTTGCAAGTAAGAAAATTTGAAATCTAGCAACTTAATCCACATATGCGTACTAATATTTACTATTGAATGGTGGCAGAATTGTTGATTTCAAGATACTACATGCATGATTATTTGATACATATATACATATACATATATATATATATATATAATATGTCAATAAATTTTTCTTTTTCTTTCTTTTTCTTTTTTTTTTTTTTCAGGGATCAAGTGTTGGAATACATGAACAAGAATGAGAAGGTTATAAGCCAACTGTTAAGAGTGCTAATAAAGGGGCTAAATGTGACCGAAATAGATAGCGAAAAAGAGAACCTTGTCTCGGGTTCAAGGAGGATTAACCTGAATTACTATCCTGTTTGTCCAAGTCCGGAGCTCACTGTGGGAGTTGGTCGCCACTCCGATGTCTCCACACTTACCGTTCTCCTTCAAGACGACATCGGTGGGCTTTACGTGCGAGTGGAGGCTAGAGACAGTTGGGTTCATGTCCCACCCGTAAAAGGGTCTCTTGTTATAAACATTGGTGATGCACTACAAATATTCAGTAACGGACGATACAGAAGCATTGAGCATAGAGTCGCAGCCAATGGAAAAAGTAACAGGATCTCAGTTCCGATATTTGTCAACCCAAGGCCAACCGATATCATCGCTCCCCTGCCTGAAGTGCTCGCCAGTACCGGAGAGGAACCGATCTATAAGCCAGTTCTGTACTCGGACTACGTCAAGCATTTCTACAGAAAGGCCCACGATGGAAAGCTTACCATTGATTTTGCAAAGAAATAATACGTTTTATACGTGCTAGTAAGAATAAACTTGCTTCTCTAGCTCTATTTGTTAGATAATAAATAAACCTGTTTCTATAGATGATGTAATAAATTTTCACTTGATGCTAAATGAGAAAAACTGTCGAAAGATGTAAGGTTGGTGAATAAATTTAGTTTATTTCTGATCCAATGACATTTTTCTTACCCCTTAAGTTTATATGCTTCCATTACGTCTAATTAATTCAAGATTGCGATGCTTAATTTATAATTTTTTTTTTCCTTTTTGAAAGTGAATGTTTGTAATTGATAGTTATATTACTGTTGTCTGGACTATATATATATATATATACACACACATATATATTATACATATGATTACACAACTAAGCAAACGAACTAAGCGGCCAACTTCAGAAAACGATAATAAACTCAGAAAACGACATCAACTTCAGAACTGACAAGAATAGTAAAGGAAAACAACAAACCGATGATAACAACACTACAAATTCAAACAATCTCACAACAAGAAGCTGAAGCATCTCAAGAAACGACACCAACTGGAACGATCTGACAAATAAGAATTAATCCACGAGACATGCATTAATAATAAACAGTAAACAGACGACAATAAACTGGTTTTCTAATTGTTTTCATATCATAATTTTCCTATATAAATCATTATACAATGCTAGACCTATCATTATAATTGTATAGTACATGTCATTATATTTTTATATGATATGTATATTTATATTACTGTACAACACTAGAATTGTGAATATTGTTTTCGTCATTGTCTCCGTGTCATTGTCTTCATAAATTAATATATCTTAAATTTCTCTAAATCGGGATACATTTACCATAGAAAAAGATTTTTAATCAGATAATATATATAAATTTAACATGTAAATTAAAAAAGAGAATATAAGAGTTATGGTCAATGCAAAGAAGGTCAACTAAAGGGAAAATTGATTATATATACATGTAAAACAAATTTAAAAATATGCTGTCCTAAATATTTATTTTTTTTTTCCTATTCGAAATCCACTGTATATTCGAATATGGACAAGTCACTGAAACATGTAGCTGCAAAATGGATAAGAAAAATAACGTTGACAAACCAACTATGGCAGAAGCAACTGCCAAGTAGAATATTTTTCTGATAATATAGATACAAAAACGTATAGCTGAAAAATGGACAAGGAAAATAAACAAAGTTGGGTGAGATATTAGGAAGCTTATTAACCACAAATTTGTTGTCGTCTAGGTCATCTAGTTGGATCCTTTTGTCTCGTGTCATTTGGGCATTCGGGAATCCAGTCTAGTACTCCATAATACACACACACACATATTTTTCTTACATATTTTGTGAGTAATGAAGCTAAATGCTAAAGTTGTTTTAAGCATGTTAATATGCAATGAAAATCTCATTATAATAAAACGAAATATATATATATTTTTTTTTCTATATTAATGTGCTGCAGATTTTAGAACAGTGAAATTGAAAATATATATATATATATTAAAATATCAACAAACGACACAAACTGTAAAAGATAACATTCTGAAAACGACAGAAAATTTCAAACTACAACGATTTTAGAATCACTCTCTTTGTTACCCTCTATCACTACTTAGTTTTTCCTTTTACCACTTGTTTCCGTTTATCTAAAAAAATGCAACAAAAAAACATAATGCTTAAAAAAACCAAACAAACAAACAAAACTCCAAATCATATTTTTACTATTTATATACTACAAACATGTCATAATACATATGTTTCATGCCATTATACATACAATTTTAATTTTAAGAAAAAAGTAAAGAAAATGAAACTGGTGACTTCATGCATGAAACCACGTTTAGAAAAAAATAATATTTGTTTATTTATAAGTTTATTGTTTTGTAAAGTTTTCATATATGACTCTGAATTTTAATTAAAATAATCTTTTAGTTCTATATTATATAAAACAAAAAACTGAGAGAAAAAGAAAAGAGTTGTACGCTCTTAACAATTTAAAAAATTCACAGAACATGAAAGAACAAACACTGTAAAACAACATTACATGTGGGCAAACGAAGAATGAAAATAAATAGTTTAATTGTGAAACTTTTTTGAACTATTAGTGAAAATACACATGCTTTGCATGTGTGTTGAATTGTTTTTGCATGCTTTATTCTTATTAAAATATTTTTTTAGTTAGAACAAATTAGATAGAAACTCAATTATATTAAGGATTATATTTGAGAAGGAAAAAAAAGTTTGAAAAGTTGAATTTCTTTTATTGAAAAAAAAAAAAAAAAAAAAAAAAGAGGAACCAAAACGAGAGCATCAAACAAAACACTTGTTTTGGTTGAAAAACCGAGAACAGTACTGCCCATTTTGGCAATTGTTATATATGTACAGATAAACACCAACAAATTCAATTTTGGAATAAAGAGTTTAAGAGTGGAGGTAAAAAGAGCATAATAGGGGTGGTGAAGAGTAATATTCTTCGTAATAAATGACATAAAAAAAAAAAAAGAACGTTTTTATTTGTTTCATTTTTTTTTTTTTTTGGAAAGTATGAAGACAAATTGCAGAAGTAGAAGTTAGCAAGTGACAAAGGAAGGGCCGTTTATAAGCATTTTGAAAATGATTTGTTCTCAATCTAAAATAAAAATGAGAACGATTTTAAGATATTTTTAAAATAGTTCTTGATTTTGAGATATTTTTTAAAATAGTGCTTGATTGTGTTTCTAGAAAAATTAGTTTGAGTACACCAAAAAGAAAAAGTGTGTCTGTGTATATTTATGAACGTGTTCATTGAGTGTATAGGGTATAGAAAATGAAAATAAAACTAGCAAAACAACTTTATTCGATTTTCTCATTCATCAATAACAAAAATGAAAATGATTTTTTTTTTTTATGTTCCTTGATTCTGTGCCCAACAAACGTTATTTAAAAATCATTTCCAAAATACTTTTATTAAAAACTATGTGTTTTTTTTTTTTGTCCAAACTGTTTTTTAACCGATGATAAACAGGACTTAAGTGGTTCTTATATTTCCCTCGTCTAAATTTAAGAATTCGAATACAAAATAAATACTAATACTTAAACAACTAAATTAATTATCAAAATAGTTTTGAAAATACAAATAATAAAACAAGAAAGTAAGATGACAGATTTTAAATGAAAAGAACGTGGAAATGATTTCCATTTTCTCTGGTCGACACTAACGAGCGCCCCCTTTGTGACTGCCACCAACCATTCGCCTACAAAGAGGAAAAAGTCGGAAGCAGAGTCAAGAGGAAAAGTCGAGAGCATGGTCAAGAGGACAGAGTTCAAAAAAGGCAAAAAAAACCAGGAAGTTACCCTGGAAAACGACAAACAATATTACTCTCTTTTTTGCTATTTTTGGATGAAATCCAACTAATACATCACCAATACTATTTGCTGAACCAGTCGACAGTGTGCAATCTTTCCTTCGTGTGACATATAAATCAATATCATACACGCAACCGTGAAATTAGTAGTTAAATAATAGTCTCCTTTGAAGTTAAGCTGCTCTTTGTAGTCCTCAATTTTTATTCCCTGGCATACGGCTTACTACAGCATCTACGGACAGTAAATTTCGACATTTGAATAAATAAACAAAAAAAAAGTACTAATAGATTATAATTTTATCTCTATTGTTAAAGTTATTAAGCTACTGTCTTGTTTTTATTTGTGAATTGGACGTATTTTTTTAAATTAGCTTTTGAGATAAATTCTATCTTAAACTCATTTAATATGTTATTATCAAAGGCGGATTTTACAAGTAGATTTGGACTCATCCCATTTACATGACATGATACTCATAAGAGATGATATTATATTATGAATTTATTATATCATTAAGTTACTGGGTTGTTGTGATATTAGTACCTTCTCTCTTTGAACTATTTTTTGACGATGAGTTCTACCTAAATTCATTTAACACTATCTAATTGAATGATATTATTTGAAAGCAAAATATGTTATGTGCTAAATTTGATAGGAAACTTCCCACTATGATAGCCAAATAGAATTTAATATAGATAACAAAAACATATAGCTGCAAAATCGATAAGAAAAATAAACAAAGTTGGGTTGAGATATTAGGACTTTATTAACCACAAATTCGTCTAGGTCATACAATTGGATCCTTTTGTCTCATGCATTTGGGTATTCGGGAACCCAGCCTAGGACTCCATAACATATATATATATATATATATATATATATTTGCACACACATATATATAGAGTTTTCTATATTTTTCTTGCATATTTTGTGAGTAATGCGAAATGCTAAACTCGTTGTAAGCATGCAAATATGCAATGAAAATCTCATTATAAGAACACGAAATGATGACGTTTTAATGGACCTTTCTGGGGAACTTGGTGCAATTTGTGGTGAATTGCTTATTTTTTAGTTAGGCCACATGGTTATTTCCTTGGGAACATCTGGCCCATTCCCTTTTTTATTTTTATTTTGTCTTTTTTTTCTAAATAATTACTCATCACAAATTGTCGAATTTTGCAACTTATTTTTTTGTATGTTTTATTTCTTCATTCCATAATTTTTTCTAAATATTTTTATTTATATATATTTGAAACTCTAATACCAGCCTCGCATTCTAATTGAAAATTTTTAATTTGAATTGAAAATATAAGATGAATGTATTTTTGAGAAAGAAAATTAATGCGCTGCATGCAGATTTTAGAACAGTAAAATTGAATTTGATTTGAATAATATTTTTTTATATTCAAAAAGATGTGTCAAACTCGCTACAGGGATTTTATCAGTGCTATATGTAAGTTTTATCTTTATTTGATATTACATATGTATACATGTTGATATACATATATAATATAGGTGTTCTTTAAATCTTCGCATAAGGGAATGGAAACAAAGACGTGAACATAATGAAGAACGGCAGGAAGAAACCTCAGAAAACGACAAACAACCATCTGTTTTTTTTTTTTCGGTCAAATTAATCCTATTATCTAGGGCCGGCAATTCCGGACACGACACGGTGACACGACACGAGAACGACACGTAATAAATGGGTTTGAACCGCACGTTTAATAATTGGGTCAAAATTGGGTCGACACGTTTAACACGAAAATAAATGGGCCGGAAACGGGCTAACACGATTAACACGTTTAACACGTTTATGTTAGAATTTTCAAACTATTCTAAAGCTCTTTTTATAACAAGTATAGGCCCATTTGTGTGTTTGATACAAGACCAGAAAATAACTATTGAAGAATTTCCACTATTGAGACAATATAAATCAGAAGTTATGGAGATGTTGCTTCTGATATAAAATAATAATCTTATAATTAACTAGTTAATAATATAAAATTGTAAACAAATTATAGTTAGAGTTAACTAGTTAATAATATAAAATAATTAATAATATAAAATAGTAAACCTAATTATGTGTATATATTTGAATTAGGATATTAGGGTAATCTTATAGTTAACAAATACATAAATTTATTAGGATGTAAAACAGTAAAACTTACTCATCATTTTGAAACTATATTTTTCAAATTTGAACTTCAACTTTCCAAATTCTTATTGACCATGAAAAAAAAATTCATAAATAATATTTAAATATTCTTGTCATCATTTCTGTATTTTTTACTTGTTGTCTTCGAATTACTATTGTAGTTTATTCTTTTGCTTGTTGTTTAAAGCAACTAAGTATTTGACAATACTATAAAATATGTTTAACTCCAAAAGAATGTTACTCTGTTTGGTAATCAATAAGTCAGTCTAGTGTGGTATTATGGTGGCACTACGGAATGAAAAATAATGCTAATAATAAACAAAAAATTACTTGTATAAATTATTGAAATATAAATAGAAAAATAAGAATTATTGTTTTTGTCTTTTTGATCGGGTATCAATAAATTATATGTCTACCCTTTCAAATATATATATATATATATATATTATACAAAAGCTAATGTTTTTATCTTAACTATATTAAAAAAAGTGGATGTTGATTGTTGCTTCCATTGTTCCTCGTAATTCTTTTCTCACAAGGCCCTCTGATTTCGGAATGCCACGTATTTCATGATTCATATTGTTTTCTACTAAATAACAAATCTTTCCATTTGTTAACTTATATAGACATTTCCTACATGAAAAATGTTATGGGATATCAATTCTAATTTAGATGCTTGCATATCAACAAATATAATATGTGACATTACTACAGAAACCAGATTCCACGACGGTTAAAAACCGTCGTAGTAATACTTCAACGACGGTTTAAAAACCGTCGTGGAATCCACAGTCGTGGTAAATATATGGATTCCACGACGGTTTTAGAACCGTCGTGGTATCTCGGATTATACGGCAGTTTTAGGACCGTCGTGGTATCTCAAATTACACGACGGTCTTAGGACCGTCGTGGTATCCGTGATACCACGACGGTTTAAGAATCGTCATGGCGTCGATACAATAAAAAAACGATCCAGGTCTTTCATTTGATTTTATATATGTAGGACGCAAAATTTGGGCAACATGCAAGCGTGCACGGTTCTCGGATTATTTTTGAAATTTCGTAGAACGGATATCACGACGGTTTTTTTAAAAACCGTCGTGGTATAAAAAGTTACCACGACGGTCAAAAAAGACCGTCGTGGTAGGTCCTCGGGAAGGACCAACCACGACGGTCTTTTGACCGTCGTGAAAGGATGTCAAAGAAGCGCGTAGGAGCGTGCCCGCGCGGCCCAGGCGCGCGCCCGCGCGCTTGGGGACCAACCACGACAGTCAAAAGACCGTCGTGGAATGCTACCTCCTTCCTGCTGGAGCCAGGCGCGCGCCCGCGCGGCCCAGGCGCGCGCCCGCGCGCTTGGGGACCAACCACGACAGTCAAAAGACTGTCGTAGAATGCCCTGCCTCCTTCCTGCCCGAGCCAGGGGCGCGCCCGTACGTCCCAAGCGCGCGCCTGCGCGCTTGGGGACCAACCACGACGGGCCTTTCAATTCTCATCTAATCTTCTCACGAACTTGAGTGCCTCGGAAGTCGGAACCATCATCTTTGATTTTATCTCTCTCATTTCTCTTCTTCAATCTCTTCCTCTGTTTTCCTCTGATCTTTTTTCACTCCTCCCTCAGGCTTCTCTCTCTTCCTATATCTCGCCCTCATCACTCTCTATCCTCTCTTTTCTTCCACCAATTTCTTTTCCACCGCACCATTTTCTCTCCTCCATCTGCCATCTGATCGCCGCCCTCCCATTTCTTACTCTCTCTTTCTTTATCTCTCCTATCACTATCTGCCATCAATTTGTCTCTCTCTTTCTCTCTTCCTCTGCCTGTCACTGTTAACGTGGATGCAAGCCTCGTAATCGCAAGCTCACGATTTCAGCTTACAGATCGCACTCGGCAGCGCTAGGGTTTTTCAATTGGGGGTTTTTTTTTTTCTATGAGGTACATTCACATATACAGCCCTACTCTTTTTTTTTATGTTTTTTTTTCTTTTCCCTTGTTTGGTTGATGAGAAAATGGAGGAAAAGAAAATGAAATCCTAAAAACGTAATTGTTTCATTTCTATTTAAAACACCTAGTCTTGCACATGAAAGCATCATTATTTGATTATATTTTGCAGATGGATGGTCTAGGACATGAAGTGAATCTTGAGTCTGGTACTAGTGCTACTGCTCCTGCCAATACAGATGTGCCTATTGATGAAGATGAGGAAGAGGAGCTTGAAGTTATTTCTGAAGATGCACCCAGCAAAGCCAAACGCAAAAGAAGGACTACTTCTATTGTCTGGTCACATTTTGATAAGCTTCCGATGAGTGAAGACAAGAGGTTAAGGGCAAAATGCAAGGAATGTGGTTCTGTTTATTTAGCTGATAGTAAGAATGGGACTGGAAGCATGCGGCGTCATATGATATCTTGCCAACGAAAAGACACACGTGATATCGGCCAACTTTTGATATCACAAGAAAAAGGCTCTTTAGCAGTGAGTGCAAAGAGGTTTGATCCTGAACACTTTCGGCAATTGATAACAACAGCCATCATTTTGCATGATCTTCCATTTTCTTTTGTTGAATATGAAGGTATTAGGGCCGCTTTTCAATATTTGCAGCCTGACATTAATTTGGTTTCGAGAAACACTTTGAAGGCAGATGTGTTTAAAATGTTTTCAAGGGAACGAATAAGAATTAAATCTATGTTGGATGCGACCCCTGGTAGAATTTGTTTGACTTCTGATTTGTGGACTTCTATAGTCACAGATGGTTATTTGACATTGACCGCCCATTTCATTGACAAAGATTGGGTGTTGCAAAAGAGGATTTTAAATTTTTGTTTCATGCCACCTCCACACACTGGTATTGCATTGTCCGAAAAACTTTATGCATTGCCATGCGATTGGGGAATTGAAAATAAGGCGTTTTCTCTTACTTTGGATAATGCTTCTGCAAATGATGTGTCTGTGGATTTGTTAAAAGATGAATTGAATGGAAAGAAAGCACTTATTTCTAATGGTACTTTTTTCCATATTCGTTGTTGTGCCCATATTCTTAACCTAGTAGTCCATGAGGGTCTGAAAGATATTGATGATGTGGTGAAAAAGGCCCGTGAAAGTGTGAAATATGTGAGAGGGTCACAAATTAGAAAGAAGAAGTTTCTAGAATGTGTAAATCTTGTGGGTCTTGATGCTAAGAGGGTTTAAGGCAAGATGTGCCAACTAGATGGAACTCTACATTTCTCATGCTTGACATTGTCTTGTATTATCGGCGTGCATTTTAGATCAATACAGGAGCTCACTTAAACCTGACGTAGTTCAGGCATTGGTTTGCACTAGGGATTGGCTATTTGGAGATAAAGGTATATTCTACCTTTGAGTCTTTGATATGTAGTAATAGCATTACACATGATATAATCTAGTTTTCAATTTTTATATATATTGAAGTTATTACTTGGTTGTATTAAGCTGTGAATTTTTCTTTTAATGTTCTAGATGTTTTCAAGTTGAATGGAGAAATAGTGTATTCATTTCTTATTGACTACATAAGATTACATTATGTTGTTGGCCACTTATCAAATTTATGTGCAGACAACAACAAATCAATTCACATGGCTGTGGATGAAATCATTGAAGATGTGCTCAGTTTGGAACTCAACGAGTCTAACTCCATGTCTGCTCAAAGCTCCCACAATCCCAGCTCCTCAAATGCAGATGTTCAAATGGAAGGTAATTTAGACATAGTGACATTTTTTTAAATCTTTAGATAGTTTTTAAATATGTTTTAATTTCATTCTCATAAATTTCTTGAATAGGTTGAAATATTTGGAAACTTTTGAAGATTTATGGAGATGGAACCTATGATGCTATGATTCTCAAGTAAGAAAGCATTTCCTTTTATATTAATATTTTGTTGTCTTTTGATGTTTCTATTAATATTTTGGATATTGATTATGTGACAATTTAGAATTTTAAGTGTTAGTGAATTTAGAATTTAGAATTTGTATTAGTGAATTTAAACTTTTGTGTTAGTGAATTTAGAATTTTAAGTGATTTTTTTTTCCATAATTTTTGTGTTAAATGGGTCCGGAAGCCATTTCGTGTTAAACGGGCCATAAACGGGCTTTTCGTGTTAAATGGGCCGTTAACGGGCTTTTCGTGTTAAATGGGTCATAAACGTGTTTGTTTTCGTGTCAACCCGTCTTGGCCCGTTTAATAATCGTGTTCGCGTGTCGTGTCGTGCTACCCGTTTATTAATCGTGTCGTGTTCGTGTTTGAGTTCGTGGCCCGTTTATTAATCGTGTCGTGTTCGTGTTCAAGCTAATCGTGTCGTGCCGTAATCGGGCTGGCCCGAACACGGCCCGCGAACACGATTTGCCAGCTCTACTATTATCAAAATAATATGTGGTCAACAGGTCAATAGTGTGCAAACTTCATTGGCGCCACATACCCAAATATATACGCCAGCACGAGAATACCAATAAATTAATAGTTTCCTTTTAAGCTACGATTATATGTGATCCTAAATTTTAGTCAAAATTGAGTACACAAAAGCATATATATGGAGCGTTAACTTTGAAATATTTTATAATTTTCATCAAAGTAATTGTCTTCTCACGTAAACCAAACAGAATTTCAAAATGTGAGATTGAAAAACAGAATTTCAAGATAACGTGCCAGCTCGCATGGGCTGTCCAAAGTTGAAATATCTTATCCAAAAGAGGACTAGAATATGATTCCAATACATATTCTTGCACGTATTGTTCTTTTCTTCCTTTTTTTTATTCCGAAATAAGAATTTTTTTGCTGTAACTGTATGCATGCATGAGTTCTATAAAGACCCCTCTTCCGCATGGCTTGTGAAGCACTACACTCATAAGTTTCTTTCTTCATCTTCTACTTAACCTTCAAACTGCTCTTTACCTTATACACTTTCAATCCGATCAATGACGCCTTCCAAAACCAGTTATGCCTCCGATCATGTCACCGACTTTGTCATAAACAAAGGCAATGGTGCAAAGGGTCTCTCAGAAAACTGGCATCAAATCCATCCCAAACAATATGTCCAGCCTCTTGAAGAGAGGTCCATGAACAAGGTCATAGTCGGAGAGTCTATTCCGATCATCGATGTCTCTAACTGGGACGACCCTAAAGTGGCGTCGTCCATCTGGGACGCCGCCGAGAAATGGGGTTCTTTCAGATCATCAACCATGACGTTCCCATCGAAGTGCTCGATAACGTCAAAGAGGCGACATGCCGGTTCTTTAACTTGCCCGCTGAGGAGAAGAACAAGTACTCTAAAGAGAATACGGTGTCCAATAATGTTCGGTACATGACCAGCTTTATTCCTGAGGTGGAGAAGGCCTTGGAATGGAAAGATTATCTCAGTCTCTTTTACGTTTCTGAGGATGAGCCTCTAGGCTGTGGCCTTCTGCTTGCAAGTAAGAAAAGTTGAAATCTAGACTCAATATTGTATTAGCACTTCGTTTTCACACTCTTTTCAGACCCTATTCAAAAAGTTATTTCTCTTACAAAAATTGAGTTTTATCTTGGGATCAAAACGGATTTATGCCTATGCATACTTATTACTAGTAGACGGATGACCACTTAAGGTTCCTCATGCTCGCTCCCAATTCAAATTCAATTTTTACCCATATGATCACCTGGGCAATAGCGAAAGTGCACCATTGGTGCCTGGCCTATCCATTGGGAATGTTGGATCCCTAACCATTCCACATGTGGTATTAATAAATTATCATGAATGTGGTGTTGCTCAAAACATTTGAAGTGTCGTCCTCTTTATTTATTTATTTTTTTTTTTGGGTCTGTGTTAAAAGTATATATATATATATATACTAATTGATAATCATGAGATCATGACTGCCTATTTTTGCATTAAAATTTCTTAATCATTTTATATACATTCATCTGAATTAGTTTTTCTTATTCTATCATCTTTTTCAGGGATCAAGTGTTGGAATATATGAACAAGAGCGAGAAAGTTATAAGCCAACTTTTAAGAGTGCTAATGAAGGGGCTAAATGTGACAGAAATAGATAGTGAAAAAGAGAAGCTTATCTCGGGTTCAAGGAGGATTAACCTGAATTACTATCCTATTTGTCCAAGTCCGGAGCTCACTGTCGGAGTTGGTCGCCACTCCGATGTCTCCACACTTACCGTTCTCCTTCAAGACGACATCGGTGGGCTTTACGTGCGAGTAGAGGCAAGAGACAGTTGGGTTCATGTCCCACCCGTAAAAGGGTCTCTTGTTATAAACATCGGCGATGCACTGCAAATATTCAGTAACGGACGATACAGAAGCATTGAGCATAGAGTCGCAGCCAATGGAGAAAGTAACAGGATCTCTGTTCCAATATTTGTCAACCCAAGGCCAACCGATATCATCGCTCCCTTGCCTGAAGTGCTCGCCAGTACCGGAGAGGAACCGATCTATAAACCGTTCTGTACTCGGACTACGTCAAGCATTTCTACAGAAAGGCCCACGATGGAAAGCTTACCATTGATTTTGCGAAGAAATAATGTTTTTCTTGTTGAAGAATGATTCAAAAGTAGTGGGTCACGTTTTGTCTCAATAAGTCCTAGTATCTAGGAAGTTTGTTTATTATTTCTATCTATTTGTTTAGTGGTTATAGGAAGTTTTTATCAATTAGTCCTAGTATCTAGGAAGTTTGTTTATTATTTCTATCTGATTTGTTTAGTGGTTATAGGAAGTTGTTCACGTGCCTACTTCATAGCTATGTAGTTGAGATAGTGGAGTAAAGCTAGTTTCTTTTGTAAGCCTATATATAGGTCCCCTGTTAAATTTAATGAAGTATCAGAGTAATTCAGAACAAAATTATTTCTTTTCTCTGTTTTTTTATTAGTTTCCAAAGAAAACTTTATCCTCTTCCCAACATTTCTGTGTATGTTCTGATAAGAATAAACGTGTTCTATAGATAATGAAATAAATAAAAAAAGCACAAGTGCTGAAAGATGTAAGGTTATTAGTGAATACAGTTAATTATTTTCTGATCCGGAGACATTTTTCTTACCTCTTGAGTTTATTTACATTCATTACGTCTGAATTCAAGATTGGGATGCTTTATGTTTTTTATTTTTGTTTGAATGGATGTTTTGTAATTGATGTCTATATTACCGTCGTTTGGACCATAACATATACCTAATTTTATACATATTACCCGACTAAGCAAACCAACTAAGCGCATAATATTTGTAAGTACCCAATAAACTAAAGATACAACAAAGTATCTTTGAGATTGGTCAAGTTTTAAGATACGAGTTGCGGCTGGCTTCTTTGAGATTGGTCTCCGATTACAAGGAGTCATCTTTGTTTCAATAGGGTTGCCTTTGTTAGGGTTCATGTTTTATCTTTTTTGCCTTCTTCTGTTATTTTCAATTTTTTGCATTTTTTTTTCTATTAATAAAACAATGGATAAGTGAGTGAAAAGGGTACTAAGAGGCTGATATGGTAGGGATACCAGTATACTTGCTGATGTTTATCACTATCATTTACTCAAAAAATATATATATATATATATAACTTATAAATAAAGTTATTTTAGCATTCGTAAGGTTATATTTTTATTATAATCTTAGTAATTTATATTAATTTTTTCACAGATTTATTACGTTGTCCCAAGTATGTTAATAGGGTTAAAAATAACAATTTGGAGCTAAAATATGATAAAAATGATTTAAAATAGCAAAAGAAAATTCGGAACCACGTTGACCACTAGCGTGAGTATCCACGTACGATCACTCGCTAGTTTTGGCCGTTAGATCTCAAGGAGCAGCCCAGGATCACTAGTACGCGAAACTTGCCCAGCCAAGCGTGTCCTAGTGCACGTGTCAGCAACCAGGGCATTGCCAGATCCGGTGTGGCGTGTCCCAGGAACTTCGCATGCGCCTGCATGTGTTGAATTGTTTGCATGCTTTATTCTTATTAAAATATTTTTTTAGTTAGAACAAATTAGATAGAAACTCAATATATTAAGATTATATTTGAGAAGGAAAAAAATGTTTGAAAAGTTGAATTTTTTTATCTGAAAAAAAAAAAAAAAAAGAGGAACCAAAACGAGAGCATCAAACAAAACACTTGTTTTGGTTGAAAAACCGAGAACAGTACTGCCCATTTTGGCAATTGTTATATATGTACAGATAAACACCAACAAATTCAATTTTGGAATAAAGAGTTTAAGAGTGGAGGTAAAAAGAGCATAATAGGGGTGGTGAAGAGTAATATTCTTCGTAATATAATGACAAAAAAAAAAAAGAACGTTTTTATTTGTTTCATTTTTTTTTTTTTTTTGGAAAGTATGAAGACAAATTGCAGAAGTAGAAGTTAGCAAGTGACAAAGGAAGGGCCGTTTATAAGCATTTTGAAAATGATTTTGTTCTCAATCTAAAATAAAAATGAGAACGATTTTAAGATATTTTTAAAATAGTTCTTGATTTTGAGATATTTTTTAAAATAGTGCTTGATTGTGTTTCTAGAAAAATTAGTTTGAGTACACCAAAAAAAAAAGGTGTGTCTGTGTATATTTATGAACTTGTTTATTGAGTGTATAGGCTATAGAAAATGAAAATGAAACTAGCAAAACAACTTTATTTGATTTTTTCATTAATTAATAACAAAAAATGAGAATGATTTTTTTTTTAATTTATGTTCCCTAATTCTGTGCCCAACAAACGTTATTTAAAATTCATTTCCAAAATACTTTAATTAAAACCTATTTGTTTTTTTTTTTTTCCAAACTGTTTTTTAACCAATTATAAACAGGACTTAAGTGGTTCTTACATATCTCTCATCTAAATTTAAGAATTTGAACACAAAATAAATACTGATACTTAAACAACTAAATTAATTATCAAAATAGTTTTGAAAATACAAATAATAAAACAAGAAAGTAAGATGACAGATTTTAAATGAAAAGAATGTGGAAATGATTCGACACTAACGAGCGCCCCCTTTGTGACTGCCACCAACCATGGGCCTACAAAGAGGAAAAGTCGGAAGCAGAGTCAAGAGGAAAAGTCGAGAGCATGGTCAAGAGGACAGAGTTTAAAAAGGCCAAAAAAACCAGGAAGTTACCCTGGAAAACGACAAACAATATTAGTCTCTTTTTTTCTATTTTTTGGATAAAATCCAATTAATACATCACCAATACTATTTGGTCAACAAGTCGACAATGTGCAATCTTTCCTTCGTGTGACATAAAAATCAATATTATACACGCAACCGTGTAATTACTAGTGATGCATAGTCCCCAAAAGCATACGGCTTACTAGAGCATCAACGGATAATAAATTTAGACATTTGAATAAGTAGACGGAAAAAAAAAAAGTATTATTAGATTATAATCTTATCTCTATCATTAAATCATTAAGTGTTGTTGTGTAGTTTTTTTTTTTTTTTTTTTTTTGAATTGGACGTCTTCTTTTAAATTAGCTTTTGAGATGAATTATATCTTGAGCTC